>SDWI01001190.1:104434-147405 GCA_009193005.1 Lamellibrachia luymesi
TAAGAAATAGAAGATGTTACGTGACGGTGTACTTGGTCGGAGCACTGTAGCGTAAGTAGGATGTCTAAGAAATAGAAGATGTTACGTGACGGTGTACTTGGTCGGAGCACTGTAGCGTAAGTAAGATGTCTAAGAAATAGAAGATGTTACGTGACGGTGTACTTGGTCGGAGTTTTACAGTTACCCCTGTGACACTGCATCAAATCCTGACCAAAACCTTAAACAAGTTGTTGACAAACATTTAATAACATTACGGCTGTGTGCACATGTGTTCTTCCTCTATGTTGTCTTTGTTAAAGGCCGTGTCTAGTTTTGTCGACCTGAATCGCCCTGGCTGTTACACCTTTCCACTTCTCCCTATCGGCACTTATCATCATACTCTGCCTTACTTACGTCCCTATTAATGCAGTCTTCCTATATTAATTGTCCCTTTCCTAAGGCCTGGTTGTTTAGCCGTCCCGCCTCCGTCCGCATCACGTGACCTGCCCACGTCATCCGGCTTCTTGTTGAATCTGAAAATGTTGATATGTTAATAACGAAATAACATATACGAAAACAACATCGAGCAAATGAGTCAAACAAAAGCAACTTTCAACATATGAATGTATCACGCCACTCCGAAACATGCACTGTAAAAGAGGTGTTTACATTTTTTTTAATTACGTCCTATTGACATAACTGCTAAACATGAATGAAATTTATTGAATGAAGTTTATTTCAACACAAACAAGCAAAGCAAAAAATTGCAACTGAGTTAGTCATGTTAAAATATAAAATGTTTAATAAATGGAAAGAAGGAAGTATAGTCGACCACCTCGCCGTGGAGGGTGAGAAGAAGCAGAAGCAGCGGGCAGGATTAAGTAGAATTACATGGATAAATATAGGTGTAAAGACAAAGAAGTGAAGAAGAGCATGAGACAAGACAAGTGGGTTGACCACCTTGCCATGGAAGCAGAGGAAGCTGCACGTAATGGAAGAATGAAAGAAGTGTATGATATTAACAAAACCCCCAGTAATGACAAACGTAAGACAACAAATGCATTGAAAGACAAATGTGGAAATGTATTAACGGAAGGATTGACCAGAAGGTAGCTATGGAAAGAACACTTTGAGGAAATCCTTAATAGACCTATAGCTGGGGATCCTGTAACAGCTGGGGAGATAACAAGACAACACAATAACAAAACAACTCAATAACAAAACAACTCAATAACAAAACAACGCAATAGCAAAACAACACAATTACAAAAGCAGAAATTAGAAGAACGTTAAGGAAGATGAAAAACGGGAAAGCAGGAGGCAAGGACGAAATCACAACATAATTATTAAATGCAGACATGAATATAATAGAGAAATGGCTTGAAAAGTTATTCATAACATGTTGGGAACAAGAGAAAGTGCCAAAACATGGAAGCATGGGCTGATCGTTAAATTTCCGATGAAAGGTGACTTTACAGAGTGTGGGAATCGGAGAGGAATTACTTTGACATATGTTCCTAGTAAAATATTCGGAAGAGTACTCATTGACAGAAAAAGAGATAGAGTTAACAGCAATTTGAGAGACGAACAAGCAGAAGTGGGAGAGGCACAGTAGAACATGTGTTTATTTTGCGAAATATTATAGAACAGGTAGTGGAATGGCAGGCAACTCTATGCATCACGTTTGTGGACTTTGAAAAAGCGTTTGACTCTGCGCACCGAGAGAGTCTATAGAAAATTATGGAGAGCTATGGAATTCCACGCAAGATAATCCACATGGATCAGATGTAATACGAAGATAGTGAATGTGCAGGTGAGGAATCCGAGTGGTTCAAGGTTAGAAGAGGAGTTAAACAAGGAGACGTAATGTCTGGATTTATTGTCTTGATGGTAGTGGACTGGTTAACGAGAAAAACAATAGCAGGAAATAAAACAGGGATAAGATGGAACTTCACGTCAAAACTAGAGGACCTGGATTTTGCCGACGACATAGCACTCATGTCATCATGCTACACACACATGCAAACAAAAACAAGACAACTGAGTCAATTTGCAGAAGGATAGGAATAAGAACAAATAAAAAGAAAACCCAAGTGTTGAGGATAAACAGCAAGTGCAAAAGCAGAATACTAATTGATGATCAAGAACTAAAGGAAGTGGACAAGTATAACTACCTGGGTGCTAACGTTAGTAAGCAAGGAGGAGGTGGTGATGACATTGTTAACAGAATTCGTAAAGCTATGGTATTTTTCATGAAGCTAAAGCAAACATGGAGTTCAAATATATACACATTGAGAACTAAATTGAGGCTTTTTAACACACTTGTTAAACCAGTGTTGTTGTATGGAAGTGACACATGAAAAATAAGCGAATGCGACAACAAAAAGTTAACCTGGATGCCCGAAGGTAGAAGAAAGGTTGATCGACCAAAGACAACGTGGCTATCAACTATTGAAAATGAAAGACGCATACTGGGGTGGAACAGCTGGAACGAGGCCAGACTTGTAGCAGCTGACAGTGCGAGCTGGAGGAGATGCACTTCAGCCTTATGGACCACTGGGCCCGAAGAGGATAGGTGAGGTGATGTGATATCTGGCACATTGAGTTGAAAATATATAGATTAAAAAATAGCCTAGATGTATGGTTCAACCCCTCTTAGCACCACAAAGTAACCGTAGAGCCTTTTCTGTAAAAAGACAACAATTCACACTAGTTGTTTATTTGTTGCCCAATATTTCATCTCAGTACATAATGTAAGGCAAAAAGAGAGAGTTGTATAAAATAAGCTCGCCACGTTTATCAATCTCAAAGCTGGCTGTGTGCAATATGGCACAACACTTAGAGAGTTCAGTTTCACCAGAGAAATATGATTCTTCCATGTTAACTTGTCACGTTAACATCAATCAAGACACCTAAAATGTTGTGACTTCAACTCTGTTGATTTCTTCGTTGTTTATCTTTACAGAAATACGTGTCTTTACACTACGATTTCCAAAAATCATATAATTTGTTTTCGACTCATTCAGAGATTCGTCATTTTTCAACTGGACAAGTTAATTTATATTATTATCACAACAAAACATGTTAGTATAATCTGCAAATAAGACAAATTTAAAAAAAAATGTTTATCATGTACAAAATAAACAACTTTGGTCCTAAAACAGAACCTTGTAGAACATCACAAGATACAACACGTACTTCAGAATAACAACACGTACTTCAGAATAACAACTGTCTTACTGAACATACTGACTTCTATTTGCTAGGTAACTTAAAATCTGCAATCTGCAATACCACGAATACCATAATAGTATAATTGTTTTGCCAATATATCACGGTTAACCGTATCAAACGCTTTCGTTAGATGTACAAATATGCCAATAGCATATTTATTATTAGTTAGAGAAGTAGTAATCTCTTCAACCAATTCTAATAAAATTTGAGATGTTGACATATTTGAACTAAAATCATACTGCCATGGACTGAGTATGTTATACTTGTTTAGAAAATTGTCCAGCCTATCATTATATAATTTTTCCATAATTTTTTGAGAATTGTGGTAACAAAGAGATAGGTCTGTAATTTGAAAGTACACCCTTATTATCAGTCTTAAAAATACACCCTTATTATCAGTCTTAAAAATCGGAAGAACTTTCATTTTATCGTACATACTCTTTACCTGTCTTTTTCTCATGTAATCGAAAATGGATAAATACACTCCTGGTAACGTAATGAGCTTTTCTAAGTTGGAACCATCATTTGTAAAAACAAAATCCTTCTTATCCGAAGTATATTTGTTATTGTTCCTAAAATATGTAAGATATGTTGGAGTTTTAAATTGTTTGTTGATTAAACTGTTTAACGTTTTCTAAGTTCCCTTTATATTATTTGTCTATTTATCTAATAGTGTGTTATAGTGTTCTTTTTCAGATAATCTTAATATCGATGTTAATTTGTTTTATATGATGTCTACATTAGTTCAGCTTCACGAGAAAGAGATAAAATATTTTTTTTGTAAAGCTTCTTTTTTGGCACAAGCAAGTTTGACACTTTTGGTGAACCAAGGTTTCTTATTTGAATAATTTGTTATTGAAATATTATTAAGAATTGATGCAATAATAAATCATATGCCTTGTTTACATCATTTGTTTACATCGTTTGTGTTTGAAATGTAATTCCAGGATTGTAAGCATAATTCACATGAAAACGAGGGTAAGATGTCTTCATTTAGTATTCGAATGTGTTGAGCACCTTTTTTCATTTCTACTTACTTGATTATCACAAGTTGCAAATTTGGTAAGTGATCAATGATGTCTTTGAAAAGAATACCACAGATCATATTGTATCGCAGTTCATTAGTGAATATGCTTTCTATTAGCTTAGCTGAGATCTCTGTGACTCTAGTAGACTTATCAATTAAAGGGCAAAGACCTACACTATCAAATCAAGGAAGTATTTAAAGTGATCTGTATTCAAATCACCACACCAAATATAGTTTTGACTGATTTTCCGAAGGCAGACATGGCCGTTTAATTCAGCACAAAATTATTTTACAAACCTAACGGTCTATATATATGATACGTCCCGTTCCCATCAACACACACCGCTCAAGACAAATTGACTTCACGTATGAATTTTACCAAGATAAATCGCATTAGGACAGCGCTTGAACCTCACATACAGTAACGCTGTATACGCGTTAAGTGGGCTTTGTTGCAAGTTCTACATTCGCACAAAGGAGAAACGCTCAGTTATGTTCCGTACTGGTTAAAGACAATACGGTGACATCTGGCCTGTCGGCGCTGTCATCATGATCACGTCATGTGTCATAGGAGTCGCAGCCACAATAAGTCACCAGACTGCAAACTTATTCAAAGTGCAGTTTGCATTGTGCTTCTTGGCAGTTGGCAATATCGTTTGTATTGCTCATTGAAGCACCTACAATGCCGGGTCTGCGCACAGTCACATACACAGCGTGCTTGACAGTGCACACACTGATCGGACACCACATAATAAAGTGGTTATACATATGTTCTATCTCGTACTTACCATTAAAGGGAGCGTTCGATTAGTGCTCTGGTTCACCGCTAGGATTGATATATTTCATTGTTCCTAATAGTCAGCCTTTCCACTTTTTATCTTCCTCGGCCTTCTTCACAACCCTCATAACACAGTCTTCCCGTCTTAGTCGCGGTCTTTCCCGTTTCCCACGGCCCGGCTGTTTTACTGCCTCTGCTTTCTTTGGTTGTTGGCCTTCCTCCTTCCCCACCAAGTGATCTGTGTGATTCCGCCTAACGTTCCGAAATATCGCTCATGTGTCATTGGAAATATTTTCCACTTAGTGTTTCAGGTATTCACGCACGCACGCACGCCCGCACGCACGCCCGCACGCACGCACGCACGCACGCACGCACGCACGCACGCACGCACGCACGCACGCACGCACACACACACACACACACACACACACACACACATACACACACACACTGGGGGAACTCGAACGCAAGCACACAATCAGGCAGGTATGTACGCGCAAACGCACACACGAGCGCACGTACGCGCACACACACACACACACGTACGCACACACGTACTCATGCGCACATACGCACACACGCGCGCGATCACATGCACAGACACACGCGCAAGCACGCACGTACGCATGCACGTAACAACCAAACCATTTCAGTTCACTCTACAACATAAATGAATACCCGACAATGATAACGTGATACAAATGAACTACTTTAACACATTTATTGCAGGGTAATGGGATTTTACGCTGGTGATGGAATAAACAGGTAGCTGGTGTCATGGTCTAAGTACGCTGGTGTTGGAGTAAGCTGGTGTCATGGTCTAAAAACACTGGTGTTGGAGTAAGCTGGTGTCATGGTCTAAATACACTGGTGTTGGAGTAAGCTGGTGTCATGGTCTAAATACACTGATGTTGGAGTAAGCTGGTGTCATGGTCTAAATACACTGGTGTTGTAGTAAGCTGGTGCCAGTCTCTAAGTACACTGGTGTTGAATTAACCTGGTGTTACGATCTAAGTACACTGGTGTTGAATTAACCTGGTGTTACGATCTAAGTACACTGGTGTTGAATTAACCTGGTGTTACGATCTAAGTACACTGGTGTTGGAATAACATAAGGCCAGGATATAAGTACACTGGTGTTGGAATAACCTGGTGTTACGATCTAAGTACACTGGTATTGGAATAACATAAGGCCAGGATCTACGTACACTGGTGTTGGAATAACCTGGTGTTACGATCTAAGTACACTGGTGTTGGAATAACATAAGGCCAGGATCTAAGTACACGGATATTGAAGTAATATGATATCACGATGTATGTACACTGGTGTTGAGGTAACATGATGACCGGATCTATGTACACTTGTGTTGAAGTAACCTGATGTCACGATGTATGCATACTGGTGTTGAAGAAACCTGATGTCCGGATCTACGTACGCTGGTGTTGAAATAACCTGGTGTACACTGGTGTTGAAATAACCTGGTGTACACTGGGGTTGGAGTAATCACCTCCGCCTGAGTCTAAATATAAGACGCTGATATGTGTTTTCAAGGAAAATATAAAAGGAATTCCAATAGAAATACATGAGTATTATCTTTATACAGCACTAAGCTACAGAGCGATATGCTTATTTCGTGCATTCCACAAATTATACTTTTGTCCTGTGGAACAAATAGTTATTATGGTGCGTCTTAACATAGATCAAAGTTGACGCAGTACAATAGCGATAAGTATTTTGCAGGACCACATAACAAAGCGTAATGTATTTGGCGTCAGTCGTTTTGCCAGATTACTGTCTGGTCACAATGCATGTCTTTTTTCTTTTATATGTTGTAATAGTGCATTTGTCTGGTGTACAAAAGTTGTTTATAAGCGAATTGTCCGTACCGTTTGATCAGCTGTACCTTTATTGCAGGCAACTCCTTAATTTACTGGAAAGATAACCTACATTCGTTATTTATGGCGCAAATATTATCTATATACTTGGCGTAGAAACGACACAAAAGTATGAATACAATGTGACGTTGTGACGCCGTGACGCAGTGGCGCCTTGAAGCTATGACGCTATGACGTTGTGTGTAGACAACAATAATAGTTGCATACTACAAATGTACTTTTTAATGGGGAACGTCTCACTAGAACAGGTCCGGCCACTCATCAGCCGTCTACGCCATGGACGAATACGTCGTGCTTGGACACGTCTGTAGGATGGAGAACATACGTCCCAAATATATATCTTTTGTGAGTTGCAGGAAGAGAAGCGAACAGCAGACAGACCACACCTTCGCTTCAAATATGTTCTAAAACGAGATCTGAAATCATTTAATATCCCACCTGAAACATTGACTGCAGCTGTCGTGGACATACCACACTGGTCGTGATATTGACACCGACAAACATCTCACAAAGACAAGACTACAGCGCCACAAACAAGGACCAGCAGAAGACACTGTCTCTTGAGACAGAAGTCAGCAGCAGTGAGACAGTATACACTGGAATAATTTAATAAAACAAAAACAACAACAACACGTCCACTCAAATACTGAATATTTTTAACACAAAGTCGAAATCGCAAACGTTGTGTGATACATTGCAGTGTCAAAACAACTCTACGAACAAAATCGATTCCCTGATGCGTTCGATGATGCACCTTTGTGCTCTGCACGCCACGCAATTAGCCGATCCACGTCGAACAATGCAGACAATGATTATCAAACCGGATCGCTTGTGGACCAATCGAAGGGCGCGTGTGTGGATCTGTGTGTGTGTGTGTGTGTGTGTGTGTGCGTGCGTGCGTGCGCGCGCGCGCGTGTGTGCGTGCGTGCGTGTGTGTGTGCGTGCTTCAGCGTGTTTATGTGAGTGCGTGAGTATGTGTAGTGGACATCCTGTATCGTATCAGGACGTAATCTAACCGGACAACGTCGTCCCGCCAATGTCTCCTAGGACAGAACTCCCGGACAACATCCCATAGGGCAATACCCCCTTCCTTGTGGACTGTTACCTTGTCGTGGTAAGGAGGCTTGTGTACCCCTATGACCCTCTGAGCTATACCGGTGGGAGGCAACTCCTGGCAGGTCCAACCATACCGGGCAGGTCTGGGGCGAGTGGTCAGACAAAGCACAGTCCAGCCACATCTCTTGATCATGGAGCCCGGGAGGAAAATAGTCTACGACCACTGTGGAAAACTTGTGGGCACAGCGGCTTGGGCTAATCACCCACTCAGTTGTTATTGAAATCGATTACAGAAACCGAAACCATGAATACTCAACCACACCTCGATCTGAGCAAAGCAGGCTGTCCTGAAAGGGTGCGTATGAATCCCTTGGGTGAAAGCCGACAGGAAGCCCAAGGGAGGAAGAGTCTGCTACAGCTCAAGTCAAAAATTAGAATTGGATGTTGGAATGTCAGGACACTGTACCAGGCAGGAAAACTGGCACAGCTCGCCAAAGAAATGAGAAGATACAAGCTGAGCATCATTGGAGTCTGTGAAAGCAGATGGAACACCTTTGGGAAGGTTACAACTAGCTCTGGAGAAACTTACTTGTACTCTGGGAATGAGAGAGAAGAAGATGCGCACACACATGGAGTAGGGCTGCTCCTCTCAAAGGATGCAGCAAAAAGTCTCATCGAATGGGAACCAGTCTCGGAGAGAATCATCACAGCCAGGTTTACATCAAAAGGTCGGAACATCACCATTATACATTGCTATGCACCAACCAACTCTGCTGAATTTGAAGAGAAAGAGACCTTCTACCAACATCTACAAACAGTCACCCAAAAACTACCGAAGAGGGATATCCAAGTTGTTATGGGGGATATGAATGCCAAGATTGGAAAGGATAATGACAATTGGAAAGGCACAATGGGGAAAGAAGGTCTGGGACAGATGAATGAGAATGGTCTCCTGTTTGCAGATTTCTGTACTCTCAATGAACTGATAATCGGAGGAACTCTCTTTCCACACAAGCCTACACACAAAGCCACATGGATATCCCCAGATCTAAAGACGGAAAACCAAATTGACCACATAACAATCACCAAGAAATGGAGGAGAGTGCTTCTAGACGTCAGAGTGAAAAGAGGAGCTGACATTAACTCCGACCACCACCTCCTTGTGGGTGAATTTAGGATGAAGCTAGCAGCAAAGAAGAAGACGGATAACAAGGTACAAAGAAGGTTTGAGATAAGAAAACTTCAAAATACTAAAATACGACAGGAACTGGGAATCACACTACGGAACAGGTTCCAAGCATTGGAAGAGGGAAAAAACATTGATGAAAAGTGGGCAAGATGCAAGAATGCAATTACAGACACCTGTGAACAAGTCCTAGGCTGCTGGGAAGCTAGGAGGAAGGACTGGATTACAGACGACACCTGGGAAGCTATTGAGGCAAGGAGGGAGACTAAAATGAAACTCAACAAGGAAGCAGATGACACAAGAAAAAAAAAACTGCAGCAGGAATACCAGGAAAGAAACAAAACAGTTAAAAAGAAGACAAAGAGGGACAAGAAAACATATGTCGAAAAACTAGCAAACGAGGCTGAGATCGCAGCTAGGCAAAACAACTCCAGAGAGTTATACAAGATCACCAGACAGCTAGCAGGGAAGAACAAGAGCACTAGTCGCCCCATCAGGGACAAACAGGGAAACCTTCTCACTAAGGAATCTTTACAGTTACAACGCTGGAAAGAATATTTCCAAGATATCTTGAATAGGCCTCCACCAGATTCAATCCCAGACATTGAGGAAACAAATGAAGACCTTAACATTAATTGTGGTAGGATATCCAAAGAGGAGATCAAGAGAGCCATCAAAAAGCTGAAGCTAGGCAAAGCACCTGGAATTGACAATATACCATCTGATGTCTTAAAAGCTGATATTGGGGCCACCACAAACGTTTTATACAGCGTGCTAAATGAGATCTGGGATAAAGAGGAAATACCAACTGAATGGAAGACAGGTATGCTAGTTACAATCCCCAAGAAAGGGAACCTCAGTGAATGTAAGAACTGGAGAGGGATCATGCTTCTATCAGTGCCCAGTAAAATTCTCTGCCGTATCATCCTGGATAGGATACAAGAAACAGTTGACAAGAAGCTAAGAAAGGAACAAGCTGGCTTTAGAAAGGATAAATCCTGCACAGATCACATTGCTACACTCAGGATTATCGTTGAACAATGCATTGAATGGCAGAGCTCCCTTTACATAAACTTTGTGGACTTCGAAAAAGCATTTGATAGTATAGATAGGACAGTTCTATGGAAGCTCCTGAGGCATTATGGTTTACCCACAAAATTTGTAACCCTAATAAAGAACATGTACGAAGGTTTCACTGGTCATGTCATCTTTAATGGACAAGTTTCAGAAGGCTTCCAGATTGGAACTGGAGTACGACAGGGCTGCTTGCTATCTCCACTGCTCTTTCTGATAGCCATAGACTGGACAATGAAAAGATCCACAGAACACCATCGTACTGGGATCCAGTGGAACTTGTTCTCACAACTAGAAGACTTGGATTTTGCAGATGATCTAGCACTACTCTCAGAAACCCATAAACACATGCAACAAAAAACAGAAAGGCTTCAAGAAAAAAGCAGCCAACTGGGTCTTAAGATCAATGTGGGAAAGACAAAGGTGATGAAAGTCAACAGCAGATCCTCCGAACCCATCTCACTAGAAAGTGGTACTGTTGAGGAAGTACAAGACTTCATCTACCTCGGGAGCAACATCAGTACAAATGGTGGAGCTGACAAAGATGTGGAGCTACGCATCAATAAAGCTCGCCATGCCTTCAGAACCCTACGCCCTGTATGGCTCTCTTCCCAACTATCCATAAACACTAAGATCCGCATTTTCAACACCAACGTTAAACCAGTTCTTCTCTATGGCTGTGAAACGTGGAAAACTACTCAGTCTCTCAACAACAAACTCCAAGTCTTCATCAACAGTCGCCTCCGATACATCCTTAAGGTATGGTGGCCTAACAAAATATCAAATAAAGAGCTCTGGAAGAAAACCAAACAGGAAGAAATAAGCACTACAATCAAGAGGAGAAAATGGAGCTGGATTGGCCACACACTCAGAAAAGATCCAACAAATACAACCAAACAAGCACTGGACTATAACCCACAAGGAAAGAGAAGACAAGGAAGGCCAAAAATCAACTGGAGACGCTCAACACTACAAGATCTTGAAAAAGTGGGGGTCACCTGGCAAGAGGCCAAAGCTATAGCCCAGAAGAGAGTGAGGTGGAGAAACATGGTTGACGCCCTATGCTCCTGAAGGGGCCAAGAGGATTAAGTAAGTAAGTAAGTAAGTAAATACCCCCTATATGATACCCTCATCCCCCCGGACAATATCCCCTTTTCACGAGCAACAATAAAACGCAATAAAAGAACAGTCAATAGTAAACACACACACACGCACGCACGCACGCACGCACGCACACACACACACAATAGTAATACCTTTGTAATTTGCACGTGCCCAGTATTACATCCCCGTCGGCTGCCAACCACGCAGTCGAGGGAGTTTAACCGCACGTCCGTAGACCATGAGAGAAATCCTTTAGGGTATACAGGACCATTTGATATATTCAAAGAGGATATAAGATATGCGTAATCTCTAATGACCCGGAACTGATCATTTGCCTTTAGTGATCGATACGAGCCACGTTGCTTTGACCGTCGACCCGTCGGTTCATCAGATAAGTCGTCAGATCGCCGTGTCAAGGTGCGTGGGTCGACACCGGACGGCAGCGAAGTCAATTGGAATGGGCTAGCTCAAAGCTTGCAGTATCAACTCGAAATTGATCCGTATTTATGAGATTTTGAAGTGTCCGGTACAATGTCAGTTAGATTGAAACGAGGCCGAGTAACCGACTGTTGAAACTGTAACTTTGAATACTTTAGAAGTCCTTTACCTGTTGATTAGTCCGATTCTATTATGATTCTATAAATTAGACACTCCTCCGCATGTGTCTGACCTCCTCCGGCCTCTCTGAACGCATCCAATATAATGTTCATCTTCCTTCCAAAATCACTACGGCAATATTGATTATGTTTGTATGTTTGTATGGTTGCAAATAAAAACGTATGGCAACATGACTGTATTTCAGAACAAGGATGTATTTGCTAAATAAACCACCAAATTATGTTAACTTTATTACACATCCAGCAAGATTGGAACGTTCGAAATGTCGGACGTTTGGCAGTGAAGTATGGCAGTATGAAACATATTTGAAGAGACGTGGATATTTTGGTGGTGACGTTCCCGTAACAGCAGTTGGCGTATTCATGTTTTGAGAAACTGCCAAATTGTAGCGTAAGCATGTTCGCGTTATTACATAACATTTACGGAGTTATCTGATTTTTATTAAACTTGTTCAACATATTGGCAACATAATGTCAGTGGAAGTCATAAAGTTTTGGAATTTTTTAAAGTCACGTTTTCTAATAATCATGCAAAATGGTAACACGGCCACCAATTGCTGTGCCCTGCGGGAGTATCGACGGACGCGGTGCTATCGTGCGGGACATCTGCGAGAGTTCCGGCCACCCTATCGCGCCGCTTCAGCCGTCCTCGGACATATGGCTCGTAGATTATCTACTGTCGACCACCCACGCGGCTGTCAGGGCGAGCTGTTACTCCGTCGCTTCTTGCAGCTTCATTCGGCCGCTCAAATTACATCACGGCCCGTGTACGTGAATGGGCTGAACATGCGCGAATTCACGGTTGAACACTAGAAGCCGGAATCTGTGTACGTGATTAGGACGATTGCATTTTTAGAAAACATGCAATATCGGTGTGCATCAGATGAAGCCACGCCTGTGGGTGTGTCTCTCCAGCGTGATATCGAGATAACAGGATGGGTGATGTGGCAACGTTTTGGGAAACTGACTGTTTGATCTTGATGCGTGGAGAGAGAATTAGATTGCAAGATTGTAAATTGACGCCTTACTAAAGGACGTGTTAACAGAGACCGACACGGAAGGACTGTGTGAAAATAGGAGTGTGCGGGGAGTGGGGAAAGAGAGCGAGGGAGAAGATTAATTCTACGTGAAAATAAAGTATACGTCATAGGTATAACACTCACTAATGAGTGTTATACCTATGACGTATAACACTCACTAATGACCATCAGCTAAACACATAATTAAGCTTTCAACACAGGAAGTTCATGCACCGACATCACATGACAGTAAGGTGACAAGCCACGACAGGAGGTGCTGACAATAGACAAACAATTCGTCCGTCTAATGGCGCTCGACGCCACACTCGAGCATCACTCGTGAGTCGGGCATTCTTTGTTCGCAGCGGGAGCCCCCATTGTGTCGGGGGGATCAGCCATTGTACGGTCGGAGACAGCCCCGTTGTCTCGCCTCCTAATGAAATCAACATTGCTCGCCGAGTCGCCGATTGCGCCTTTGTTGGGACAAGATTGAACATCATTGTAATCGGTACCCGGACAAAGCCGAGCAAGCGGCGACTGAATTGCCTCGGAAACTGGCTATTGACACGTCGCCTGGCACAAACTATGGTGCTATTGACTAACGGAGTCGCGCTATTCATTGGCTTTATTCGCGCGCGAGACAACTCCCGGTGAAATCGACCCGCGCTTTGTGCGACTTGATAGCGTTGTATTAAGACGTGGGAAGACGTCGGAGCCTATTGAAGTAGCTGGTTGAACGGAGTGAGTGTCTCCTGTCCAGGGGTCTCACTCTCAGTCTCCAAGGTTTTGCTGACGTCGATTAAACGACAGTAATCCCCCGAAGTGATGCAGTAAATACATCCACGTAGCTGCTAATTCAACGTATCATCGTCTTCGTCTCGTCTTCGTCTTCGTCTTCGTCTTCGTCTTCGTCTTCGTCTTCGTCTTCGTCGCCGTCGCCGTCGCCGTCGCCGTCGCCGTCGTCGTCGCCGTCGTCGTCGTCATCATCATCATCAACGTGGATTTTACCAGTAATGGGAAGCAGGGATCAAGGATATCGAAATTGCCGGAGGATGGCAATTAACACGCTAGCCCAGCAGCTATGTTGAGAAGAGGTAGTTGGATATGTAGGGATGTTTTATTGGGAGGGCTGAACATGAGGGATGGGCTTCGTCTGAGTGGAAAGGATGCAGTAGTGTTTGCGGATGAACTCTCTGCAGCAGTCGACGGTGGCTGGGGTCGCACACAAAACAATTTTGTAGCAAACATTGTTTAAACTAGAAGCGCGGGGGGTTACTTAGGGGTGCCTCAAACAGGACAAGAGGTCACGGGTACACACGAACCAGTAACACAAAACATTTCTGAAGTTGATTATAAATGCTTTTGTTTAAATGCAAGGAGCATAGTAAATAATAAAAACGAATTAAACATTACGATAGAATATATTGACCCTCACATAATTGGTATAACCGAATCATGGGCCAACAAAGACATAGCAGATGCTGAATTAAGACTGACAGGATACGTAATGTTTAGGAGAGATCGAATAGGAGGAAGGGGAGGGGGAGTTATTTTATATATTTAAGAATCCATTCAGGTTTACGAAATGAAATTAGAAAGGGAAGCAGATTGTGATTAAGCTGTTTGGTGCAATGTAGTTACAGGCAATTCAACATTAATTAGTGGATTAGTTTACCGAAGTCCAAACATAAACGAAGAGGATAACACAGAATACAAAACGCTGTAAAGGAAGTGAGTAGAGGGGAATGTATCATAATGGGAGATTTTAACCAAGGATACATACAATGGAAATCTTTAGAGAGTACAGGGGATGAGGACCAACAGTTTCTATTTTTAATTCAGGGTAGCTTCCTTACTCAACACATGTTAGAACCAACCAGGGGAGAGAATGTATTGGATATAGTTTTGTCTTCACAAAATAAATTAGTGGGCAATGTCCACTAATTAGTGGACAACGGTCTAGAAAGAAACACTTGCCAAAGGAAGCTAGTAGAAAAATAGTGTTTAAACAAACTATGTGGAGGGTTTATAGGCGTACCAGAAAGGATGAAGACTACACAAATTACAAAGAGGCACTTAATGCAGCTACGAATGAAACTAGACAATCTAAAATAAGTTAACAGCAAAAATTAGCTTGTAACATAAACAAAATGACAGCAAGAGTTTGTATGCATATATCAGGAGTAAACAAAACGTACGAGACAAGGTCGGACCACTACAAGACAGTGCTGAAAATATAATATCATATATTGGACAGAATGGAAACGGCAACGTCTTCCCTCTACATTTTCTTGTTGTACACCACTGAAGAGAACTCAGTTTGCTCAAGACCTACATCTCTAGCGAACAGATCAGGGTATGTCAGGGCTTTTCTGCCCCACCCAGCTGTACCTCAAGGGGGGTTCCAAAACACCAGGACACTGGGTGGTCGACTGCCCTCTTGCAGTGACCAGCATATTGGAGTCGCGTCGTTCGTGTAACAGTCAACAAAGGTGGTGGGTAGGGCGGTGGTCATATGGACTTGATATCTGACACCTGGCACACGTCACAGAGGCTGGGAATAACAACTATAGACCCGGTCCGCGAACAGTGGATGCCAAGACGACCTCAAAGCACATATTGCAGCTGAAATGCTGAAACGGATAGACCAGGATTTAATGTGTCCTAAACCCAGACAGGCGGCCGATCCAGCGGTTTCATACGAATTTGGTACAATTTATGCAGCGCATTGGTTACATAGAGTCGGTGGATGTCGTGAAGTTTTTTGTTAGTTAACATTTCCTTGAAATTAACATACTCGTGCAAAACGTCAGCATGGAGACACGCCTTGGAACCCCATCGCTTGGTGCGGCGGAGGTTCGACGCGAGAACACGGACGCGATGGAGACACGCCTTGGAACCCCATCGCTTGGTGCGGCGGAGGTTCGACGCGAGAACACGGACGCGATAAGGAGACATTAATGTCGATGTTCCCCACCTAGAGCGGGACTGAAGCTACAACAAGAGTCACCAATACAAGAGAATGACAAATACCAACTGACGTAGCTGACTCCCAATGTGGTATGTTTATACATATCCACCCACCAATGGGAAATTCAGATGTGGTCTGAACCCAGATGCAGTAGTCTACATCGGCGGCGCGCACCAACTACACAAACGTATGCGTCAATTTTTCATCGCGCCGTCGTCGCACGGACGCCAGGCGGCGCTAGTGATTGATGGCGCCGTCATCGCGACAAAAGATTGCTTTGTGAGCTCGTGAATAGGCGACGACCGACAGCGACGTAAATAGACGCAAGCTTAAAGAACCCACAACAAAAAGGCTGCTTATTTCAACAATTCGCCGTGAAGCCGACAAATGCACGCGCGCACGAGTCCATAGCTGCGCGTACAAAGGATGGATGTCTCGCGGGCGCGGATATTCAACTGACGCAACACGAGGCTAAATGGCTGGGCGGAAAAACCCCACCTGTGTCTGCGTTTCTTCCCTTATGGATAGAGAATGGCAGCGTTGTTCGGGATGACAAGTCTTCTGCTCTTAAAATACCTCCAATGAGGCGATGTTTTAAAAAGCAGGCGTCGATAATACGGGTTAAGGTCACGATGTTTCAAGCCTCGAGTGGTTGACGCTAAACAGCCCACACTAATGCTTCGCGTCCAGTTCTTGCGACTGTTCAAAGCGCTTCAAACTTCACCCCATGTTCATTTCAACGCCAACTCGACTAGAGCAACGTGGCGTGAACGAAATTGGCCAAGCATAGAAACGGCAGCAAGAGGATTCGAACGAGGATTACCTCGAAGTTGTGACCACCCTCCTACCATGTCCCACAATTTAGTGTTGTTCAAAGTTTGAGTTAGTATATATAAACGTCTGTTAGGTTTAGGCTGCTAAGGGGATTCGGATTTTCGCAGTTTCCGTCATGCTTGAGTCAGTTCCTTGGTATGTTTGGTTATTTCCATAGACGGCCCAGGTGTATAGGTGTGGACAATGGAAGCTTCATAAAGGTTACTTGGACATATTTTGGGGTGTTTGGTTACGTTTTTGCTGGTCTCAAGTTCCATATTCGAATAATTCAAATAACGATAACTTGCGAGGTTCTTCCTATTGATATTGCTGCGTCTGGTTCGTTACGATTAAATAACATAAAGGTAACATATATATGCAAGACATGACGATTTTGTGCATAATTATACGTTACAATTCTTACAACAACTACAAATGACTTGCCTGTGCATCATTACAACTGCATCAGTACAACTGGAGATCCTTCAACCGGATGACGTCAATGTCACGTGATGTCAGATGACGTAATATAATGGTCGTGGTGATTCTGTATGAGGGTCCTGTTCATATTTAATTCGGGAAGAAACATGGAATTGTTTTATTGCGATAATAGCGACAAACATGAAATAATCTGCATTAATGACTCGTTATTTCATAATTTAACATCTACTGCAGGACGCTGTTGGACCGTGTTTACTGGTTAAGTCTCGTGCAGACTTCCACCGTTACCGACGGGACAACAAGTGCAGCATTGTCAATTGTACCACGCAGCTGCTGTAAGAAAAGAGCACGGGATTATACGTTATGTAAACGGTATGCAATGCAACAATCACACCATTGTCAAATATCTCCCACATAATTGTGTAGTAGGCATACAACACGAACACTTCTACTGCGCCAAACTACACGGAAAGCCGATCTCAGAGGCGGGTCAAAACCAAAGGGTTAAGTTGTCTCAGATCGGTATGCAATGTTAAAGTTGTCAGGATATGGTTGAACACGCTGAGGGGTGACGGAGGAGGGGCAGTTACAATACACAAGACGCCCATATGCGAGAAATTGCTACCCCTCCATCTTGCCATAAATGTCGGAAGTAAGAATTTGAGATAACCCGTTAGAGCCGCAAATTACCATGTCCATCTGATTACCATATGGCTGCAGCAGGCGCAAAACGCGTGGTGAGTTATTCACATTAAAATGTGAGTTTCATCATCATTGAAATCGACCGTACAAAAGTGGAACTGTGTACAGTAGCGACGGGAAACTGAGATGTAAATGTATACTACGGGTTAATACGATTATAGTGGTCACATAACTGTATCGGTTCGGTTGTACTAAAATAAATAAACTATTACAAACGCCCGGATGTGGGCGTCTTACCCTGTGTGTGGGCCAATTACAACACGATGTGAATATTCAGAGACTAGACACTTCGAAATAACAACCCACAAAAAAAAAGACAACGAACTCGATCACTCATAACACAGGCGATTTATACTCAAATCATTCTTTCCTGCATGATATGTCCTCTTGAAAGGGCGTCTCACTCCACTCTAGTGTAAAGCGGTACAGTACGCGTTTATTTCTCAGTGTGTCTCTTCCCAGATTTAACAGCAGTCCCTCTCTTTGTGGTGCTGAATCCAACCACCGAGGAAGAGGTCGACCCTCTTCCTAAAAGCTCGCTGTCCCTGATCGTGACTATTTCCTGTGTGAGCTCGTTCCAAATGCGGTCAGTAGCCACGACATCTTACGGCCAGCTGTGTTTCAGGATGGATTCTCCACGGCAGCTGTGTCGTGCTATGTTGAAATGCCGATGTGTGGCTCTTCTCGCTACTGGGGTGTGAAGTACAATGTACTTAGTACAGTGTACTTAGTACAGTGTACTTAGTACAGTGTACTTAGAACATATTGTATAGTACAATGAGTACATATTGTATAGTACAATGTACCATGGTATTGGGTAGAGGTGATTCATCTCCCCTCTGAAGGTCGACTGTTATGGATGTCCACACTGTGCCGTTCCGATCAGATCGTCATGCTTCGTTTTCCCCGTCCACGCCCTGGTCACGTGACTCTTGGTCTTCCCCTGCCTTATTTCCCTCCACCTTTCCTTCCAATATTTCCCGCTGAATTTTTTCCTGTCCTGTGATGTGTCCAAAAGATTAGTTTGTATTTCTGTATTTTGTTGAAGAATTGCTTTTTTATTCCGGCCCGATTTAGTATTTAAATGTATGTGGCACGTACTACGTGACACGTACTACGTGACGCGTACGTGACACGCTCAGTTCATCATATATACCCCCTAGGCCTTGAAAGGGGGTCTTAGGCCCCCTGTGTCCGTGACAAATATTACGGTAAAGGAACTAGTGTCAATGTAAAGACTGAAGTATTAAAAACCGGCTAATATTAACCCTTCTGTAAATAGAACGACANAGTAGAGCAACACAAGTGTCGCCCCCTCCCCCCCCGGTTCGTAAGTAGAATGACATATGACTGCGACTGACTGAGACCCCCCTGCCAAACAAGCCTAGATCCGACCCTGGTCCACGGTATAGCAGATGTAATTGTGTGAACAGCGATTATGTGAATAGCAAGACATACGACAGTCGCACAACTGTCAAATGTCGATTATGTGAATAGCAAGACATACGACAGTCGCACAACTGTCAAATGTCGATTATGTGAATAGCAAGACATACGACAGTCTCACAACTGTCAAATGTCGATTATGTGAATAGCAAGACATACGACAGTCGCACAACTGTCAAATGTCGATTATGTGAATAGCAAGACATACGACTGTCGCACAACTGTCAAATGTCGATTATGTGAATAGCAAGACATACGACAGTCGCACAACTGTCAAATGTCGCACATGCACTTGAGTGAACAGTACGTCGAAATCGATGATACAATCAACAACGCATTAACCTGGCGGTCTTGCGCACGGCAGCGGCCGAATCAACGCCCGCGGGTGATGGTTTTAGAGCACACTGGTTCCTGATAACGAACAATAGACGACCTCCCACAGAAAGTCGTTTACGCTAATGGGAGACGATTTGTCGTTTCATTCTGGTGTTGTTTGTTTTACAATGTAAACGATTTACATATCAACAGGCCGCTGTCGCTAATTAGCCTAGAGTGAGGTAAACACAAGGAAGATTGCTTTGTCCCGAATTCACTGGTTAATAACTCCACTCTAATTAGATGTATGGTTAAATAGGCCACCCATTGTGGGTACTCCAGGTTCCACCTCTTAGAAGTCATTAACTAGTCTGGGAAAATCTGTGCGGTTCTACTCTTGACTTATGGCATTTAACACCAAACAGCCTCGTCTGTGGCTAACATAGACGTGGTTTATGTTCACAGTTTTCCTTCTCCATAATCAGTGAATCAATGCGTGGGGTCTTTCACTTCTCCTGGAATAGACACCAGGTAGAAGGACCAATGGCTTTTAGTGTCTCTTTCAAAATGCCCAGGCAACGTGGGGTGAACGAAATTACCCAAGCTTCCAAACAGCGGAAGGTGGAATCGAACCATCGTCCTCTCGATGCTCCTACCAATGGACGAGGGTTCACCACATTCGTGAATAAATACACCATGCTAGGATTCTTGATGTTACCTTTCAATCTGAAACTGACATTACGGCATAGAGAGTGTAACCACAGATAATGAAGAAGAAAGAACAATTGTATTCAAATGAACAGGAAGTCAAATATAATAGAAAAAAAGAAGAAGAATAATAAATAAATAAATATTTTTTTTAATAAATAAATAAAAACAAACAGTTACAAATGTAGTGTGGGATTTTGGGGAGTGGGCAAATAAAAGTTTTTTCTGTGTATAACCTGGTGCGCCACTATACAGCAGCATGGCAAACTAATGGGTGACTAAACTTGCCCCTGCACCCTTTCCGAGATCCTAAATACGTCACGGGTCGAACTGACAATGACACCCACTGTACTTGGAGCACTCATTACAACCCATACAACCACTACACATTCAGGCTTTACACAACAGCCACCGCCGAACAGTTCTCATGCAGGTGGGAAACCGTTCTGTCTAACCGCCGCTGTTGTCGTAACGAGCACCCGATCCAGCCATTTAGCGCTATGCCGCAGCCCCGTAAAGCCATTCTGCGGACCCGATAGCATCTCGCCTCAAGCGGACTCAGCGATGAAAGCAATGCGCGGAATGTCACACACACACACAAACGAGGCCGAGGCTAATTTACGGGTGTACATATCGTTTTACAATCGGGATTCTCGGTAAAGAAATACAAATTATAGGTGATGCTTCAGACTGAATGCGTCTTCTGGTCCACTGCAGCTGACGAGTTCTTGTCAACTAGGTCGTAGACACCAGAGTTGTTATTGGTGACAGGAGACGTGTCAGTACCGGATATTGGCCGTGGACATCGCGCTGTTGTGTGACATCCGGGGATGCAGATAGACTATCGATGGGCCAATGGCCGTCCCAGATGAATATAGGAAAGAAAGTAACGGGAAAAAGTAACAGAAATAAAGTAACGGAAATAAAGTAACACATTTTGTTATAAAAAAACTCTTATCTCATAACTAACTTAGTCTCAGAGCCAAAGAGATTTTTGTATCGAAAGCCGGAGCAAACACGGCGGACACGGCTGACCTATGTTTTCACTGCTGGCTTTACTGGCGTCCCTAGCGAATGCAGAATAATCGAAAGTATTTTTTGGGCGGTACCCATTTTTTAAATCGTCATTTCAGTTCACCCGTCGAGAAAACTGGATGTTGAATGCGAAGATAACGCAAGATAACGCAAGATAACGCAAGATAACGCAAGAACGAGTGGCTCGATGAGTTCGACACAATCTCGCATTCACAAGCATCAGATGGATTATTTTGCTTAGTTCGCATCCTGTTTGCCACACCTGGACAAACTGACCGGAATAAAGCATATCGAAATTTAAAGGATTCTAAAAACGTTTTAAGACACCACTGTGGGTTGCAGTACCACACGAAATACCATGATGGAATGTTTTCTAGCAACTCGTGAAAAACCAACAATCAGGATTGACCAGACATTGATGTCTGAGACAAGCAAGCAAGTTGATACGAACAGAAGTTTCCTGGCATCGATCATCCGATGCCTGGAATTCTGTGGAAGACGGGATCTCACTGAGAGGACACATAGGTCATTCAAGATAGGAGAATGTCAATCACGGGAACGTCAAAGCTCTCATAGATCTATGTGTCGTGTCCCTGGATTCTGAATTAGTCCAGCATATGAAGACCGGGACAAGAAACTCGAAGTACATCTCAAAAACTGCACAGTACAATCTGTTCACGTGCACGAAAGAGTACTTGCGAGAGGAGATCATACAGAACGATTTGCTCACGTGCATGAAAGAGTACTTGCAAGAGGAGATCATACAGAACGATCTGCTCACGTGAATGAAAGAGTACTTGCAAGAGGAGATCATACAGAACGATCTGCTCACGTGCATGAAAGAGTACTTGCAAGAGGAGATCATACAGAACGATCTGCTCACGTGCATGAAAGAGTACTTGCAAGAGGAGATCATACAGAACGATCTGCTCACGTGCATGAAAGAGTACTTGCAAGAGGAGATCATACAGAACGATCTGCTCACGTGCATGAAAGAGTACTTGCAAGAGGAGATCATACAGAACGATCTGCTCACGTGCATGAAAGAGTACTTGCAAGAGGAGATCATACAGAACGATCTGCTCACGTGCATGAAAGAGTACTTGCAAGAGGAGATCATACAGAACGATCTGCTCACGTGCATGAAAGAGTACTTGCAAGAGGAGATCATACAGAACGATCTGCTCACGTGCATGAAAGAGTACTTGCAAGAGGAGATCATACAGAACGATCTGCTCACGTGAATGAAAGAGTACTTGCAAGAGGAGATCACACAGAACGATCTGCTCGCGTGAATGAAAGAGTACTTGCAAGAGGAGATCATACAGAACGATCTGCTCGCGTGAATGAAAGAGTACTTGCAAGAGGAGATCACACAGAACGATCTGCTCGCGTGAATGAAAGAGTACTTGCAAGAGGAGATCATACAGAACGATCTGCTCACGTGAATGAAAGAGTACTTGCAAGAGAAGATCATACAGGACATCGTGAGACAGTCTTCAGCGAATGGTGCTGCATTCTACGGTATCCAGGCTGATGAGGTTCGTGATGTCAGTAACGTGGAGCAGCTCGGAATTATTGTCATCAGGTACATAACAGAACGTGAACTAGTAGAGGAGCTAATAGAGTTCATCGAATGTCCAGAAGTCACAGGAGAGGCTGAATGCAAGAAGATTATTGGTTGTCTTCAGGGCCTCACACTGGATCCAGCGCAATGAAGAGCCCAGAGTTATGATGGAGCTGGTTACATGGCTGGTGTCATCAATGGCGATCGCAAGCTTTGCGTGCATCGCTGCATTCAAAGAGAATCGATGCATGTATGAGTACACCGCAAGCTATCCCAGGGTTCATCGCGGGAAGTTCTCCAGGCCCGCGAAGAAGTCACCCTGGTAAAGGACAACTTTATCGATATCAGACAAAATGCAGATGCGGAGAACAGTGAGATCTACAAGATGACTGAAGAGATGATGATACAATTATTCACGGTAGTTCACATATCATCAATTAGAATTTCCCGGAATACACCATCTCAAGAACAGTAGATACATTGTCCGGACCCTCTTACATTGGTGGCTGCACCCCTTGTTCAAACCCTAGATCTGCCCCTTGTACACACCTTGTTCAAACCCTAGATCTGCCCCTTGTACACACCTTGTTCAAACCCTAGATCTGCCCCTTGTACATACGGCGCCCCTTGTTCAAACCCTAGATCTGCCCCTTATACACACTGCATACCAGAGTGGCTAACATTACCTTGATCAATAAGATGCCATTATGAGGTCATTATAGCTCATGTCATTGCGTTTACGTTATTTTTATCCTGTTTCTTTGTTTCCGTTACTTATTCCCTGTTACTTTGTTTCAGTTTCTTTTTCCTTGTTACAGTTTCCGTTACTTTTCCCTTGATACTTTGTTTCCGTTACTTTCTTCCCTGCTACTTTTCCCTTGTTACTTTGTTTCCGTTAATTTTTTCCTGTTACTTTGTTTCCGTTACTTTTTTCCCTGTTACTATGTTTCCATTGCTTTTTCCCATGTTAACTTGATGCCGTTGCTTTTTCCCTGTAACTTTGTTTTCGTAACTTTTTCCCCTGTTACTTTATTTCCATCACTTTTCACCTGTTACTTTGTTTCTTTTACTTTTCCTTGTTATCATCTATCGAGTCGAGTGTCGGCGGACGCGTATAACATTAACACTAACACGTGCGCACGCACGCACATACACTCAGGCGTGCGTGAACATACATGAGCACTCCTCCGCACGCTCACGCGCATACGGACACACGCGCACACGCGCACGAAATCCAACCCTCCGACACATACACACACACACACACACACGCACGCACGCACGCACGCACGCACGCACGCGCACGCACGCACGCGCACGCACGCACGCACGCACGCGCGCGCGCATACGCATACGCACCACGCGCGCTCATGCACATATACACACGCACGCACACACACCGTGCACTCTCTGTGTTTACGCTCGGAGCGTGTAGTTAGGTTATCAGCGTGTGCCAGCGCGGATCGCGGCCACGGAAACCGCATTTAGGAAATGAATTATCTGCTATATATCTATAGGCCTATATATCTATAGGCCTATATATACATACTGAATAATTACCACCGCCTTTCAATTAGCATGAATGCAACACGCGTGATCACTGGTAACTGAAGACGTCTCCTTGCGAGAAAAAGGCAACATTATATTGATCATTTGTTTGTACGTAATGGCTGCGGTTATTTTAGGTAAATGGACAGTGGACTACGTTGACTTGTCTAGGCACGTTGCCTTCGTACAAAAGAGACATGTAATATAGGATAATGTTCGGTTCACATATTGTTCAAGTCAATAACTGCGACGACGTCCACGTCTACACATGATATAGGCACAATGATGGACAATTATAGACACATTCGCTGTAAAGTACTTCGTAAACCATGGTTAATCGATGTCATCGATATGTCAATCAATAATCCAGGATAATCCTCTCATATCGGGACTCCATTTAATACAGTTTTCCATTGCCATCCCTTTTATATGTCATGTCCGAATTCAATATTGAAGTGTTATATAGAACATATAATGAAAATGTAGGTTCAGTGAATGCAATAATCAAACCTGTCTTAAGCGACCACTCGGTTGATTTTCAAGCAGTGGTTCCCTAATACCGGAGGTCACTTAATACAGGTTGTATCTTAATACAGGAGGTACTTCGGGCGGACTTGACTGTGGTCGTTGATGACAGGTTGTATCTTAATACAGGTGGTACTTCGGGCGGAGTTGACTGTGGTCGTTGATGACAGGTTGTATCTTAATACAGGTGGTACTTCGGGCGGAGTTGACTGTGATCGTTAATAACAGGTTGTATCTTAATACAGGTGGTACTTCGGGCGGACTTGACTGTGGTCGTTGATGACAGGTTGTATCTTAATACAGGTGGTCACCTGGTCAGGTCTGACTGTAAATTCAAGCAAATAGCATCAATTCCATTATCAACTATCAATTCTTTGCTAGTAATTATGTGTTAACATCCGTGTAAGTAAAGCACAGGGCATGGGGAACGCTTAAAGATTTCGATTGGTAATTGCCTAAAAAAAAATTTGGCTAATTAAAATAACATTTTATATTCGTATCACAGTGGACACATTGCTGCAAGTCGAGTGAAACTGGAAAACGTTGCTTACTTGGCGAAATATCATTAATTTGCATTGCCCTCCACTGCATAAGAAGCTACGTAGAGCATGGGAAACCGTTATATAAATACAAATGTTGCTCGGGGTATCGAAGAGGGGGTGATTCGGTCGAAAAACCACAGCGCTGTGATACGACTCTGATAGCATCTACTGTGTAGTTGTGCGGTTTACGTCCTACGCGTTGTACCGTTGCTTACATATAGCTACAGGTCGTGTATAAAGGGTGGGGATTTAAAACCAAGTATGTTGTCTTTGTTTATTCATGTGCCCGTGCCAGATAAAGGCGCCCAAGCAACAGTAAAATCACCCGGATGATTAGAAACTCGTTTAAAGTGGAAACTACTTTGAACGCAGAAAGTAACGACAATAGGTAATTCGAAATTGTTGCATCCAGACTTAAACACCGCACTATCCATTGAATATGCAATTTGTAAGCAACCGCCAAATGGTTAACCGTTCAAACATGTTGTTATGTTGGTGTAGCCATGGGTAAAGTGTTTACAAATAACGGTGGTTGCCTAACAACAAGTCGGCTCATAAAACTGGGGAAAGTTCATCACTTGCAATGAAAGATAATCGACAAGCCGCGTCTATAATTGCGATCCTCATCAGACTCTCTTCTGACTGTACGCAGTGCACATCTCCGCCATTATGGTGATCGTGCCTTCTGCATCGCTGCTCCTCGCCTGTGGAACAGTCTTCCCCATGAGATGCGAAAATGTGACTCTCTATACACCTTTAAAAGACTCTTAAAAACTATCTTGTTTAAACGCGCTTATTATTCTTAACTGTCAAATTTATTCGACTTTTAGTGCTATGTCCTATGAACTTGGATTTGCTGTTTTTTATGTTTTTATTTATTTATCTATTTATTTATTTTTTAATCGTGACTGTTTTTAACTATGTTTGTGTCAGCGCCTGGATCCATGGCGCTCTAAAAGTGCTCTAATTATTATTATTAATTATTATTATTATAATAATTATTCAGGCGTTCTGCAACATTAATTAATCTTAAGCCAAATAATTGTAAATCAGTACCTTTCGACATGGTAACGTTGGTAAAATTGCCTGACACATTAAACAAACTGTTTGGTTGCCATGGGAACGGCTCGATTTGGAAATGCCTTTATGTTTTGATTGACAATTGAGCGTGTGTCCAGGTTATATGACAAGGTTAAAAAAGTTCCAAGAAACGTTAAAATAGTCAGCAAAAAGCACGTCCATTATTAATTTCCAGAGTGCCACGTCATTTCGCTTCGCTTTAATTTCCTTGGAATAACGCTGCAACCGGTTAGGCATAGGCGGCTAGATTTAACACTTTATATTTACGTTGCTGTTGTGGCCGACCACTAAATACAACCTCGCAAAACCCAATATATTAAAGATGCAAAATTCTGGCAATTTTTATCATAAAATTGTAGTATACAGTATAAACAATATTATTACAATTGATCATATATTTTATCAACTTATGTTTTCAATGTCATAAACCCATAATAATTAGTGGGCAGATTATACGCAAACAAAATAATTGAAGCATTAAAGAAAATTCTAAAAACTAGCACATCAAGTGGCGGGTAGTGTGCGCTAACCGACGTTGGTCGGACGGTTGACGCGCGGGATTCGCCTGAACGTGGGAGATGTGGAGCAAACCCCGTCATCGGAACGTTAATTAAACAACTCTACAAGAACCGCCTCGCACACAAAGGGGAGACACGATACGCTGCCTAGTTGAGTGTATCGGCACAAAGCACTGTTTGCGCTAACATCGTCTTTCCTTTGTCGCTATTCACATCGGGCGACGGTCGGTGCGACGTCGAACAAACGTCGTCACAATGGTCGCTGTTCGACCGAACAACGCCGCACAATTGCGGTTCAAAGTAAACACAAACTGGTAGTCATTTTCGCCGATTGGCATAATAAACAATCTTTGAAGTTGTGGGAACGGGTGCTTGCTAAGGTCTTCAGCAAACGCCCCCCTGCGGGTGGTGGCATTCAAGCACGCTACACGCCCGCTGTAATGACTATGTGGAGATCACCTGATAAGCAACGGAGAGAAGCGCGGCTATCAATGATAGCGCTTGTAATTTACTTAGGAAGTGCAATAATGGTCCTCGAGGCCGAGATTCCGCCCGTAACAATGGCGTTTGCGATTAAGTGGTCAAGCACGGTGTCAAATTAGATAGTTCTGGATGCACACTGTGTTATTTTCAAGCGCGTTCTCATACAGTTGCGGATCTAGGCTTGTTGGCAGGGGGGTCTCAGTCAATCGTTGTCATATGTCATTCTACTTACGAACCGGGGGGACGACACGTGTCGTTCTACTTACAGAAGGGTTAATATTAGCCGGCTGCTAATACTTCAGTCTTTACATTGACACTAGTTCCTATGTAGGCCTATATAGGCCCGTACGTGTTCCTTTACCGTAATATTTGCAAAAGACACAGGGGGGTCTAAGACACACCCCCCCAAGGCCTAGGTGGGGTGTTGAGCCCCTAAGACCCCCTGGATCTGCTGCTGCCAACAAATGATACGAGTGGGAGAGAATGTGCAGGCAGTAGTCTGCCGTGGCTCAGTGCGTTGAATCCTTCTATACCCTAAAGTAGTGTGTGACTCTGTCTGTCTGTCTGTCTGTCTGTCTGTCTGTATGTCTGTATGTCTGTCTGTGTGTCTGTGTGTCTGTATGTCTGTATGTCTGTATGTCTGTATGTCTGTATGCCTGTATGCCTGTATGCCTGTCTGCGTGTCTGCGTGTCTGCGTGTCTGCGTGTCTGCGTGTCTGCGTGTCTGCATGTCTGCATGTATGTATGTCTGTATGTCTGTATGTCTGTATGTCTGTATGTCTGTATGTCTGTATGCCTGTATGCCTGTATGTCTGTATGTATGTATGCCTGTATGCCTGTATGCCTGTATGCCTGTATGTCTGTATGTCTGTATGTCTGTATGTCTGTATGTCTGTATGTCTGTATTCCCTCATATTTCCGTCAGTGTTGCATGTATGTGAATGTGTAGGCGAGCCCTGGAGCCCAGGGGGGGTTCGTACAATAAAAAAATCAACATGCCTTCGGTGTGGGGATATTACGAAGGAACATGTACGGACGTTGAACGCAGATTACGGAACTCAGAGCAACAGTTCGTTGTTACGTACGATTGTTAGCAACGCTACGTGTGTTTTCTACCATTGTTCCATGTTATGTAATCTACGTCAAATGTCGTCCATGTAAGAGTTCCTTGATTTTGGGGCATGAATTGTCATTGTCATTGGCACTGCCCTACCAAACCTTGACTGGGTAGTGCAAGGAGTCATAAGTTGTCATGTGACTGGGTAGAGCAAGGAGTCATAAGTTGTCATGTGACTGGGTAGTGCAATGAGTCATAAGTTGTCATGTGACTGGGTAGAGCAAGGAGTCATAAGTTGTCATGTGACTGGGCAGTGCAGGGAGTCATAAGTTGTCATGTGACTGGGTAGTGCAAGGAGTCATAAGTTGTCATGTGACTGGGTAGTGCAAGGAGTCATAAGTTGTCATGTGACTGGGTAGTGCAAGGAGTCATAAGTTGTCATGTGACTGGGTAGTGCAAGGAGTCATAAGTTGTCATGTGACTGGGTAGTGCAAGGAGTCATAAGTTGTCATGTGACTGGGTAGTGCAAGGAGTCATAAGTTGTCATGTGACTGGGTAGTGCAAGGAGTCATAAGTTGTCATGTGACTGGGTAGTGCAAGGAGTCATAAGTTGTCATGTGACTGGGTAGTGCAAGGAGTCATAAGTTGTCATGTGACTGGGTAGTGCAAGGAGTCATAAGTTGTCATGTGACTGGGTAGTGCAAGGAGTCATAAGTTGTCATGTGACTGGGTAGTGCAAGGAGTCATAAGTTGTCATGTGACTGGGTAGTGCAAGGAGTCATAAGTTGTCATGTGACTGGGTAGTGCAAGGAGTCATAAGTTGTCATGTGACTGGGTAGTGCAAGGAGTCATAAGTTGTCATGTGACTGGGTAGTGCAAGGAGTCATAAGTTGTCATGTGACTGGGTAGTGCAAGGAGTCATAAGTTGTCATGTGACTGGGTAGTGCAAGGAGTCATAAGTTGTCATGTGACTGGGCAGTGCGAGGAGTCAAAGTTGTCATGTGACTGGGTCGTGCAAGGAGTCATAAGTTGTCATGTGACTGGGTAGTGCAAGGAGTCAAAGTTGTCATGTGACTGGGTAGTGCAAGGAGTCATAAGTTGTCATGTGACTGGGCTGTGCGAGGAGTCAAAGTTGTCATGTGACTGGGTCGTGCAAGGAGTCATAAGTTGTCATGTGACTGGGTAGTGCAAGGAGTCATAAGTTGTCATGTGACTGGGTAGTGCAAGGAGTCATAAGTTGCCATCTGGCGTGCAAGCCAAATTTACGTGGCGGGTTAATTGCCCATGGGTAATCACACTGACACACTAAACGGTTCTTGTTCTTCTGAAAACAACTATTTTGTCCTTTCGACATGAATTACAGTTTCGCCAGCGGCAAATGTTTGTGGAAAACAAACTGTTTGGCCATCCGGGGTCTATAAAATGGAGATACACTTAAATACTTTTCAACAAATCTTGACGCTGTCCAACCAGGGTATGTCGATGGGTGGCGGTGGTTATTTAGCAAGACGAGGGTCGATGGTGCCGGCGTTCGAAATGACATGCTGCCGTTTGGAAAGTAGGGCAATTTCGTTCAACCCCCCCCCCGTGTCTTTCGGAAGATACACTAAAAACCGTTGGTCTCTCCGTTCTGGTGTCTATGCCAGGGGAAGTAAAATACCCGACGCAGGGAAATGGGGAACACTTACAGAACTGGTTAACCCTTATTTCAAAATTAAAATTGCAGTAACATATTGACAAAAGGACTCGGCCAATCATTGAAATAGACGTCGGTTCGATCCACCCTTGAATATTCTCCCTAAATCGCGATGTGTGCTCTGGCGTAATAACAATCACAGTTCTTTGGTGCGTTAGTTTCTANTAATTAAAAGTTAATTAATTACAACGTCAGCTTGGCCAACCAAAGTGAATCGCCAGCAATCCGGCTGTCTGGGAAAAGCAATCAATATGTTATGGCATGTCGACAAGGCATGCTGTCAACAAGGCATGCTGTCGACAATGCACGTTTATGAACTATGTAACAAAAGTAGACAATTACCAGACAATTGATACAAACAGCACGAGTAAGTAAGTAAGTAAGTAAGAAAGTAAGTAAGTAAGTAAGCTAACACATGCAGGTTGGACAAAACAATTGCAAAAACCAACACAGACAAACGTCTACACAGAACAGAACAGAGCCAAACGGCTTATGACACGTAAATGATCATTATTTATAAAATGATTTGTCCACACAATACAGTGACTCATTCCTTGGTTTGGTCGAATGAACGATATCATGAGTTTACCAAGTCAATAAATCAGGAATCTAACGCTGGACGTTCTATTTGAATAACTGGACAGTGACGAGAATTCTCATAATTTACATGTTTGTGGGTTTTTTAATATAGACCACAATGCACATAACATAGGACTTTAGTGATTTACAAATACACATATATCAGTTGATATGTAGAAAAAAACCGATACAATTCATTCTTATGCGAATCTGCGTTAGTGGATTTACACACAGACACACGTGTTCGTGTTTTCGCGTTTTCGTTTAGACATATGCATTTTTCTGGACTGCATCTACGAAAACAGTGTATTTCGCTCGTATTCAAACAGGACACCCGGTGGTCTAGTTATACCTCGAGTACTTGTTGAATCGGACAGACAGCACGAGGTAGACTTAACCCCTGATAATCTGCACCTATTTCGAATACTCTCTATTCCCATTTTGTCTACTGCCATCGTCAGGACATGTCCATGTTGGACCTTTGCAAGTCTCATGGCTTCACTTCACCAATAATTCATTCTCCGGGTCAGATGGCTTCACTTCGCCAATAATTCATTCTCAGGGTCTGATGGCTTCACTTCGTCAATAATTCATTCTCATGGTCTGTTGGCTTCACTTCGCCAATAATTCATTATCCGGGTCTGATGGCTTCACTTCGCCAATAATTCATTCTCAGGGTCTGTTGGCTTCACTTCGCCAATAATTCATTATCCGGGTCTGATTGCTTCACTTCGCCAATAATTCATTATCCGGGTCTGATGGCTTCACTTCGCCAATAATTCATTTGCAGGGTCTGTTGGCTTCACTTCGCCAATAATTCATTCTCCGGGTCAGATGGCTTCACTTCGCCAATAATTCATTATCCGGGTCAGATGGCTTCACTTCGCCAATAATTCATTCTCCGGGTCTGTTGGCTTCTCCAAATCTTGGATGACCTCTTTGATATGACCGTTGTCCAAATAACTCAAATTAACTCAAAGGTGATGGGTGATGGGAGATAGACACACAAGTTTGCGAGAATAACTGGGTGAGAAGAATTGCAGGACTGAAAAGAATAGACAAGTGAAGAATGGAGGAGCTGAATGAGGAAGTTGGTGTGAGAGAGAGTCTCACGAGGAAGCTGGTGAGGAGCCGGCTAAAGTGGGTTGGACATGTGGAAAGAATGGAAGAGGTACGATTGATGAAGAGAGCGGAAGCGCTTGGAGTGGAGCGTAGAAGGACAAGAGGAAGACCGAGACTGAGATGGGAGGACTGCGTGAAGAGAGATTTAGTGGGAGTGGGGTGAAGAATGAGGACGAGTGATAGAGGGGAGTGGAGAGGATTGATGTAAAACTGGACTAGTTATGAAGAAGGGGAAACATAAATTGACGACGGGTATCGGTGCCAGCCTCGCCCCGAACTACAGGGAAAAGGAGGAGAGCAACAACAGCTCAACCACTATTTGATCCTGCAACTATACTGACTTAAAAGAAGGAAGTCAAACCAGTATTGAGTCATTGTTATGAGCACTTAAAGAAAGGGATGAAATGAAACCGTTAGTGAGTCATTGTAATGAAGCAGTGAAGTCGTTGTTACTGCATTGGAGGGTTAGACAATGGTCATAGAGATTTAGAACAAAATGAATGTACTGTGAGTAGATCATACAAAGTATGTGGTTGTTTTGAATAAATAAGACGTAACTATAGAGGGACTAGCCCATGCCATGATGTCAATGGTAAACTTGCCCATGGTGTCAATGGTAAACTTGCCCATGAAGTCAATGGTAAACTTGAGCTTATCATTGTTATCTGCATAGTGTCTGTACATTTGGTCTGATTAATTAAATAAATAAATATTAACTTAATTTTATCAATTTTTTTTATAATTTCTTATATGTTTACATCCATTTTAATTTGTTTTAATTATATGGAGTACTGTATAAACATAGACCACCATCTGCCCTTCGTTGTATAGACCAACTTGGGTATACCATGTAATTTGCCCTGTAAACGAAATGGGTGTAGACCAACTTGTACAAGTAATGTTTTGGTAAGATGTATAATATATTTATTGTGTTTTGCGTGAGTGGAAGTGGTACGCAGTAATTACGAAAAATCTGGGTTGACAACCGGTCTACAATGCTTAACTTTCAACCAGGTGGGCTACTTTTGTGGACCCAAGTCGACCAGGTACCATTTCCCTACTAGGCGACACATTTAAACAGTTAATTCACCGAAAGCATTCACCGTATGTAGATGTCAATTTAATATCACGCGGTATCGTCAACAACACTATGATGAACAGTCAACTATAAACCCACACAGACACGCGGCAATTGGGACATATGACGCATGCATACGTCCTCGATGACACTGTGACACTCCGCGCGGGCGGAATACCGCAGAACCGTGGCCGAGACCAAAATCAGCCACGCGTGACGAGACGATGTCACACGCGGTGTCGCCTGCATGTGTCACCACACACCTTCGCATTGACCTGCCATCGGCGACACCGGTCGCACCCTGGCTTTGTATGAACTGTAAGGCGACCTTTGTCCCGCAGATAAAACGTATTACTGTCATTGTGCAGCGCTGAATGCCGCCTTTGTGTGGACGTCTTTTACGTCGGCGCGCGGCATTGACGGCTGTCAGCCGACCCATGTTTTATTTATTTCGCGCCATTGTCGTCGCTGAATCGCCTGTTATTGCAGAGCGAGCGTTGCTTTCAGATAATTAATGTGTTGCACTGAGTCACACAAAGCCGGGGCCAGCTCTCATAGAGTCGTGTCTTTGTGCGTCGAGAACAGGTAATACACAAACAGCGAGGGAGTGAGGCGCACAAAGCCGAAGCCAGCGCTCATACGGTCGGGTCTTTGTGTAGCACAAAGCCACCATGCACAAACACCAAGGGACTGTGTCGGGTAGTGTGTCGTTCATTGTATGCAATACAATGACTCGAGAGCTTCGATCAGTTATGACTTGCCAACCAGCGAGATGACGGCAGACTGCGCCTTGGAGGCATCTGGAGGAGCGCGCGCGGCAGGTGCGATTGGCCCGGTAGCTGGTCGCACCAACGACACCGATGTCTATCTTGAACGTATTTCATTTCATTGATGTCACGATCTATTCCCGGCGCTCTGTGTCACTTCATCGACCAGTCTCTTTCAGTCTCGATTAGTTTTTGAGGATGTTCTGAGTCGGTGCTGACATGATTTTTTCGCTTGAAGCTGTAGATCCTTTCTAATTGGTGTATCTACCGAAGGAAGTGACCTATGCCACATGTCCCATACCCAAAGTTAGACACAGAACAAGGCGGTTTTCTCCCGTTTCCAAGGGTTTATATCAACTGTCTCCCATTGTTTACATCATATGTTTCCCAGAGTTTACATCACATGTCTCTCAACGTTTACATCAGAAGTCTCTCAAAGTTTACATCACCTGCCTCTCAGCGTTTACATCATCTGTCTCTCAGGGTTTACATCATCTGTGCTCCAGGATTGACATCATGTGTCTCTTAGGGTTTACATCACATGTATATCAGGGTTTACATCATCTGTGCTCCAGGGTTGACATCATGTGTCTCTTAGGGTTTACATCACATGTATATCAGGGTTTACATCATCTATCCGCCAGGGTTGACATCATGTGTCTCGCAGGGTTTACACCACCTGTCTGCCAGTGTTTACACAATATGTCTCTCAGTGTTAACATCACCTGTTTCTCAGGGTTAACATTTCGCATGGTAAGTTGCTTCATTATCCTTTGTCTCTGTACAAACAAGTACTAGTTGTCATTATAGACGCGAATTACAGTGAATGCAACCACCCCAGCCGCAATGTATCTGAATTGAAGGTACCTGGTCTATGAAAGACTAAAATCTTTCTACCAACATCAATTACTGGAATAAAATCCTCCAGTAACAGCTGCGTGTGCACAGCCTAGGTCTGAGATAGACTGGACAGTCATTCGGTTGTCCAGTGCCCTCATATGTCCATCGTCCAGTTTGGTACCCCCCACATCGCTTCCTAACTTATCACCTAATGGGCGTTGTAGCTCGGCGGTTAGATCGCAGGACTGTCAAGCAAGAAGGCCTGGTTTGAGTCCACCTACTGCCGTCTCTAACCATGGGTTATTTCGTACACCCCACCTTGTCCGTGTGCTCCAGAAGAAACACCAACAGCCGTTGGTCCCTTCTACCTGGTCTCTATGCCAGGGAAATTAAAAGATCCCACACAGGGGGTAAATGTGTAACCTGCTGTTGACTCCGTCTCTCAACCACACAGGTAACTGACAGAAGCATCCATCGTGCGGCTCAGTTCATTATGCCAACTGCCTCACACAAAGACACGATTGAATGTACCAAGCATACGGCGGACTTGATTGCCTCTCAGCGACGTTACAAGCATACGGCAGACTTGATTGCCTCTCAGTGACGTTACAAGCATACGGCAGACTTGATTGCCTCTCAGTGACGTTACAAGCATACGGCAGACTTGATTGCCTCTCAGTGACGTTACAAGCATACGGCAGACTTGATTGCCTCTCAGTGACGTTACAAGCATACGGCAGACTTGATTGCCTCTCAGTGACGTTACAAGCATACGGCAGACTTGATTGCCTCTCAGTGACGTTACAAGCATACGGCAGACTTGATTGCCTCTCAGTGACGTTACAAGCATACGGCAGACTTGATTGCCTCTCAGTGACGTTACAAGCATACGGCAGACTTGATTGCCTCTCAGTGACGTTACAAGCATACGGCAGACTTGATTGCCTCTCAGTGACGTTACAAGCATACGGCAGACTTGATTGCCTCTCAGTGACGTTACAAGCATACGGCAGACTTGATTGCCTCTCAGTGACGTTACAAGCATACGGCAGACTTGATTGCCTCTCAGTGACGTTACAAGCATACGGCAGACTTGATTGCCTCTCAGTGACGTTACAAGCATACGGCAGACTTGATTGCCTCTCAGTGACGTTACAAGCATACGGCAGACTTGATTGCCTCTCAGTGACGTTACAAGCATACGGCGGACTTGATTGCCTTGATTGCCTCTCAGTGACGTTACTGTTTCATATTCTCAAAACTTTTCACTTTCGTACTTTCTTGCATTACACTGCTTGTCGAGACAGAACGTGTGCATTTCTGTTTATCCATAATATTATCGCATATTGATATATGTTGTACCAGGCGCACAAGAATCTCTGAGTCACGGGTGAACAATCTCTCAAGCAGCTCCTTTACGTAAAATCAATGCATGGGTCGACATTGTCTCCTTAAACGGTGCGTTTTACTGTACACTCAGAAATTGACTTGGCTCTGTCAAGTGGCTTATTTCCATATCGTCTGAAAGGCCAGTGCACTTTATAGGAAACTGTTAAACATAATTCGTATGTGTCATGTTCGCTCTACGCATTGACAAACCCACACTGAGTTTTACACGTTAAAGTATAACACTGCCAGGATCTAAATGAACATTTCTCTATTATTTGTTTAATATCACCATCTGTATCTTAAAACAGAACATAGGCCTATAAGGTGGATTACATATAATATCATATGATAATATCATGTGATAAGCCGATCGGGTAAGTCGAATGTTACAAATAAAACTCCAAATTAACAATTTAGAAAGAAGATGCACATTAAAAGGGGAAGTTAATTAGCTATTTCAATTAATTTTAATTGTTATGTGGAATGTGCATCAAATGGCATGGTGTACGACACGTACATATTAGCGTTCTGTAGAATGGTATAGTTGGATATCATATAATAACTACACACCCAAGCACGCACGCACGCACGCACGCACGCACGCACGCACGCGCATCCGTTTATGTATATCAAACCTATGATATATGTGCATAATTACACATTTTAAGTTCAAACACGTAACCTATTAATATAATAACTTGCAATAAAATGAAAACGTCTTCAACAATGCAACGAGTAAATATACAGAGCCCATTTACAACGTTTGATCCTTGGTATCATACAACCAAGCTATATAAATCTGTTCTAACATCGTGACCGACCAGATAGATTTTAATGATCCACAATTAAAAAAAAATATTTTACATGTATGTGTTTATGAATATCAACATTTCCGCTCAGCACGCAACACAAACTTAATACTCGCAGCGAGACATTCCAGTTAAACAGATGACGGTCAAATTGTATTTAAAACTGTTGTTTATTAAAACACATTTTGGCGGCAAAAAGTTAGAATAGATATTGTTTATACAATATAACATGATTTTACGGCAAACTCGATCAGATTTTGTACCTTTATGGACGTAAGCTGTAAAAACAGTTCATGTTTTATGGTAACTTTTTTATCAAAACCACAAGTGCCAACAGGACCGCTTTTGGGCGGGAAATACCGCGTGTTTCCGTTGATACCACTTTCCCGCTTTTTTGACGAAATGTCCCGTTTTTTGTGATTTTCAAAAACTAAAAAAAATCACGTTGAAATAGATCTACCTGTTGCATACGAGGCCGTTCGATGCACATGTTCTTTGGTCTCAAGTGATTGCACATATTTCACATATTTCCTTGGTCTCAAGTGATTTCACATATTTCACATAATTTCCTTGGTCTCAAGTGATTCCACAGTTTCACGTGCGAGTGCGTTTACCGCGAACGAGAACGGCGCGTGAAAAGGGATCCGTAAAAGAACACGTTGAAAACGACAAAAACCGCTAAAAACGACGAAAGTTTAGTTGATGAGGGCGCGTCTCGCTTTTCATGACTAGTTTCCTGCTTTTTCACGAGTACTTTCCCGCTCTCCCACGAGCAGACGTTGACGCCTATGTTTATGAACGAACTGCACCTCTCCGGCTTTGTCATCTCATAAGTACTTTCACTGCCACTGAAATTCTGCCTTTTCTCATCGGGATATCTACAAAGTCAGCTTTCTGCGTTTGTTTTTCTTCCGCCCGTAACTCAACGAGTCGTGCACATCTGTTGAGTCGATGCTTATTCGTGGTGTTCAATGCGTGTGGTTTGCGGAGGCATCAACACTGCGAGGTAGGACGTGCGTTCTTCACGGTTAGTTTACTTCTGATCGACCCAGCGGTCACGTTAACGGCTGGTCGTTTTCTCTGCGTGGCCCGAGATTCATTTTGGTACCGTTGCACTGCGCGCCGCAACGACACTACACGTCGGCTTATGGTTTGGCTGTACGTCGAAACGAATATTTGAATAGTTGCTCTCCTCTTTAACTCTGAAGTCCAGGGTAGGCTGGCATCGATAGAGATCGTCGATTTTTTATCTCCTTCGTCACCGATCCCGTTTCTCTGCCGTCTCCACCACCCATCTCATCTCACCCGCATCATTCGTTCTCGTTCTCCACTCTCATCTCACCTCCCGCCAAATATCTCCCCACGCAGTCCTCCCTTCTCAGCCTCGATCTTCCTCTTGTTTGTCTGCCCTCCACTGAAAGTGTACCGGCTCTTTTCGTCAGTCCCTTCTTCCCAGTCCGTTTTAGCCGGCTCCTCACAGGCTTCCCCAAAAGCTCTCTATCCCCTGTATACGCTGTTCACTCCCACAGTTCTTCTCACCCAGTTATTTTAACAAACTTGCACTTTCTCTTATTGTTTTCCGCCATCGCCATGGTCTTTAAGTCGTGTAAGTAGACTATTGTTACGCACGAACTAAGTATATAATATAACTTATAAATTGTTTTTCCTTGGAACTTATCAAAAACACATGGTGCGATTTTAAACCATTGGACTCAATATTATTATTATCGCATCCTTCATCAGATCTAAGAGCTTATGTACCTCCCTTGCTGGAAGAGCAAGGCACAGGATATAATCAGCATACATTATCGTTTTGTGTATATGTAGACTTTGCCTTTCAGCGTGCAACGTAAACATGACATTCGGGGCGAAACTTAAAAAAAAAATTAAAATTAAACAAAAACGGTCAAATAAAAAATGTGTTTAGTTAAAACACATTTGGGCGGTCATACTATTATAATATATATAATACACATTGCGTAACATTATATTATGATAAAAGCAGACTATGTATCTTTAATGCAGTATGTTCACCAACACAATGTTATCTCGTTACCAGCTTCACAGACGTGAAGCTGATTATCGATCCAACGTGATGTCGCATTGTGTTCGGCGACAAAAGCACACCAGCTTTCCACATTATTAATGCGAGCGATTCCATCCGTTCAATCAGCGTGAACAATTTGTTATTAGTGTTACCTTAATGGCTTTCCTAAAACTGTTTGTTGTCGTGGATGTTAGCAAGCGTAGAGTAGGACGGGGTAAAACGCCCATGGGGCCCGATGGAACGGAACCGTATCATGTCCGTCTGGTTACACTACGCTTGCAGCTGAAGCAAAACACGCCGTAAACAGTTCACGTTCAAAGCTGAGCTTCAAAATTATGCAAACCTGAGAGAGTGAGTGAGTGAGTGAGTGAGTGAGTGAGTGAGTGAGTGAGTGAGTGAGTGAGCGAATGAACGAATCAATGAATGATCGGATCAATGAACAATTACAGGAATGAATGAATGAATACAGGAACGAACGAACGAATGAACGAATAAACCGATGACTGGCTATAAACATGGATTGAGCTATGTGAACTGATTCTTTGTAACATTGTAACATGACTGTGGAGTGATTGTAACGTGACTGTGGAGTGATTGTAACGTGGCTGTGGAGTGATTGTAACGTGACTGTGGAGTGATTGTAACGTGACTGTGGAGCGATTGTAACATGACTGTGGAGTGATTGTAACGTGACTGTGGAGTGATTATAACATGGCTGTGGAGTGATTGTAACATGGCTGTGGAGTGATTGTAACATGGCTGTGGAGTGATTGCAACGTGACGGTGGAGTGATTGTAACATGACGGTGGAATGATTGTAACATGACTGTGGAGTGATTGTAACGTGACTGTGGAGTGATTGTAACGTGACTGTGGAGTGATTATAACATGGCTGTGGAGTGATTGTGCAACATGACTGTGGAGTGATTGTAACATGGCTGTGGAGTGATTGTAACATGGCTGTGGAGTGATTGCAACATGACTGTGGAGTGATTGTAACGTGACTGTGGAGTGATTGTAACGTGACTGTGGAATGATTGTAACATGACTGTGGAGTGATTGTAGCGTGACTGTGGAGTGATTGTAACGTGACTGTGGAGTGATTATAACATGGCTGTGGAGTGATTGTAACGTGACTGTGGAGTGATTGTAACGTGACAGTGGAGTGATTATAACATGGCTGTGGAGTGATTGCAACATAACTGTGGAGTGATTGCAACATGACTGTGGAGTGATTGTAACATGGCTGTGGAGTGATTGCAACATAACTGTGGAGTGATTGCAACATGACTGTGGAGTGATTGTAACGTGACTGTGGAGTGATTGCAACATGACTGTGGAGTGATTGTAACATGGCTGTGGTGTGACGGCAACATGACATTCGTATCATGCGAGTGTTGCAACGCCTCTGAACAAGCTAGCTTAGAAACAGCCGCGTTATAGATATTATATTTTAGACGGCGTGATATCTAGGCGATCGCATTATAAATAATGTACGTTTGGACAGCGTGATATCTAGGCGATCGCATTATAAATAATGTACGTTTGGACAGCGTGATATTTAGGCGGTCGCATTATAAATACTGTATTTTCTAGATGAGTCACTACTACATACTGTACTTTTAAAGGCGTTGTACATGCATTGTATGTGACATGATCGAGAGACGTTGTTGATACTTCTAAGTTGTGTGAACACAAAGCAACAGCGTTATACATATTGTACTTTTAAATCGTTTGATCATTAAGTGGTCGCGGAAAAAATGCTATGGTTATAAACATTGTATTGATAAATTGTGTACTTTTAAATTGTGTGTTCATTCAGTGGCGCTGTCAGTACTGCAGTTTTAAATGGCAATGTCAAGAGTCGGTCTCGTTATAAATAGAGAGAGAGTCTTACTGTACTTTTGAATGGGGTGATCACCGGTGGAGGCGCTATAAATAATGCACTTTTAAGTGGAGCATCAAAACGAACGTTACCAACTCAGAGTTGCCGTTGTTGATGTAGGCAATCTCAATCTAGATGTTCTGTGATACAAAGACTTTGATCTGCCGACAGTGTGTGTCGCACGTAAAGATCTACATAGCGCGAAATCCAGTCCGTAGCTTTACTCATCACTCATTGGCAGACCGAGTACTTCTATGGAAAGTATTCAGCCATGCTGCAATTAAGGCGCAACAAAAATTCGTCCACAAATCCACCCCTGCCCATAGCCAGGTACTCTTCTCATATAAACCCTATACAACTGAGTGAACTGTAGCAATGATAAAAATCTTTTGAACAATAATAAACGTTGGCGTTTGGTATATTGCACAATGTGGCACACGCCCGATAGAGATCGTTACCTTTCTCCTCACTTGATCATTTGATTTTGATCAGTCCTGCGTGCCACACTACCTTTCGCAATAATTATTCGCGATGCGACTAAAAATACCCTGGTGGCGCAGTACGATATATCATTACTCGATTATGCCTTTCGACACAATCTTGATGTCGCGATAGCAATGACGCTCTGTGGTTCACGAGGTCACACGCGACGCCATTGACTGATGACAAAACCGGTCCGGTCCAACAATGCCAATGTCGCGTTTGGCGCGGCGGATGTCACGAGCCTAAGCATATTTAAGCGTTGTTTAAAGGAGTGCTGTGTCGGTCGATCGAGTGCATGCGTTGTGTTATTAATGAAATGCCAATCAACGTTCTATCAGTATTATCGGCGCGTGCATTTGTGAGGAGATAAACCACGTATTGTATGAAGCGCCAGGGACAATGCGCGTTGCATATTAGACAAAGCGGATTGCTAGTTCGCGTATATTATTCATGGCTGACGCGTGGATGTGAACTTCCCTTGACGACGACAACCGTGTCCTCCGTTCTACCGGCAAAGCAGCGATTTGAAATTATCAATACATTGCATCGGTAGTTATTTCCATTTTGATTAGTCAGCATAATATGGATTGACGCAGTAATCTTATTTGGTGACCTGCGTGACGGGACACGAACAGTCGACAGACCGCACCTTCGCTTCAAATATGTACTATCGCGAGATCTGAAATCGTTTAATATCCCGCCTGAAACACGGCTGTGGCTGAAGTGGACCGACCAAGCAGACTGGCCCGTGCTCTACACTGGCCGTCGCACTGACACTGACAGGTCACTACTGTGATCTTTCAACTCCTTATATATTCCAAAATGCGCAATTTGGCGATGAAATAAAATAACCAAGTTTTACAACATGTAACGACCGCTGTGCTGTCTATTTTTGCATGTTAATAAATCAGCCGATGAAAATCGCCTTACATTGGCTTTTATATAGTAGTTTCAGCCCGTTTCGGAAATGAGTCCCTTGGGTTTAAGTGTTTTTATCATAGCATAATGTTATATATTATACACTATACTATTCTATCACATTCGTATCCCAAACGTGTTTTAATTAACTGCAATATTTTTGCATAACTTGACCGTTGTCTCATTATGAATATCAACCTTGATGTTTAGTGCGTTCGCGAATAGGCGTCGACAATTTGCAAGACCTGTCGACAGAGTTTATCTGTGTCGGGCGTTCTTGGAATAACGTGACGGGCGGTCTTGAAATAACGTGACGGGCGTTCATGGAATAATGTGACGGGCGTTACATAAGTAACTCTTCCTGATTTAGATTCATAACAAAAGCTAGTCTTCCGGGTTTTAGCTAGTTACAAAAGTATGTCCACGGGATTAGGTTGGGCGAAGCTATGAATGAACAACATGTGGTTTAACAGTCAACGTATGTTTCTAATTAGATACACATATAAAAGATCAGAAGACATTTAGGTAAGTTAACTAAATAAAAAGGTAATATAAGTTTTTATTTAGCGCGGTATCCAGTCCATAGAACCACTCACTCACCGCGTATATATATATATATATATATATATATATATATA
>SDWI01001190.1:151729-161833 GCA_009193005.1 Lamellibrachia luymesi
TTGACTGTAGACGCTCTTCCGATCTCCGTCTACAGTCGAAGTATATATATATATATATAATTACTGACGTCATATGCGAAAATCCATACCATCTTTAACAGCGTCCATATATAATTGTCATTAATCAATTATATAAAAAAAAAAATTAATATCATACTCATAGGAAAATGTTGATGAATTCAAATTAAATAGACGCTAAATTCATCAAGAATATAATATTAATTAACAATTATCTATTTGCCACAAATAATTAATTTACTACTAAACATCGACATTCTTAGCTTTAAATTACAATATGAAAAACAACGGGGGATTTTCATTAGCTACAATTCTGTTATTTGTTATTCGTTTATTTTGTAATTCAGCTACAACTGTATTATTTGGTATTCAATTATTTAGTTATTCAGCTACAATTATATTATTTGTTATTCAGTTATTTTGTTATTCAGCTACAATTCTATTATTTGCAATTCAGTACCGTGGAGCAGTCTTGTTTTCGCAGAATCGGACGCGTGCGTTTAAAACCGGGAATTGTATGAAATAGTGTTTGGACGTATTCAGATGTGTTGTCAATTCAGCTAGCGGTATCGATTTAATCTACTATCCATTCGATGTTGCCGTTCGTTACCGGACTTGAGCTCATCGCGGGTCAACATTATTGTAATACACGTTTACCCAGAGGCAAACTGTGACCCCCCCATCAACACAAATATGAGCCAGACAAGCCAGTTAGTCGTTGTTGTGTGTCGGTTTTCTTGGATACTGTATTTGATTTAGTTGATTAGTATTGTGTTTGATGACACATTGCTGGATTCGCGAAAAGAAGGGTACTTTTTTGATATGGAATTTTGCACCAAGGACGACGTTGAGTTTCTTCTGAAATTGTTCTCTGTCCCTGATGGCAACGGGTTTTTCTTGGAGTTCGTTCCAAAGAACAGTCGGTAGGAATGACCTCGTATGGCCAGTGTTGTTTGATGATGGAACTGCCACAGCAGTTGTGCGGCGAGATGTTGACGTCCTGGATCATAGTTTATGGTACCGGATTGCGTGCATGGGTTAAGAACTCTGATAGGGAAAAAGAGAGATGTAACGACATGTTACATAGTGATAGCTGGGGACTGTGGTGTGCAGACCGTTTATGAATTGTTAGATTACATAAAGACGCACGGCTGAACAAGCAACAGAAAGGAAGCAGATTGCGATGTGCAAGATGCGTCAAGCGAATAGCTTTATGGACACTGCATCGAAAGGGGATCACTAATAATAACGGTACGGTCGTTTGTTATCGCAATAGCACGTTATAGATTATTAACTGTATAGCAAATAAAAAATTCCGTCCGGTCAGATGTATTTTAACGAACTACCGTAGAAAATACTTTTGACCGTCATAATGTTTAATTTGAATGTGTTCGGGGCGAATCTCATGTTTATATTGTTTGCGGCTGGGAACGACATTTTAAGGGTGCTAATTATATGCCCGTCACGTGATGCCGAGACCGTGAACCTCTGATCCCGCTCCCTTTCTGTATGTCTTTATGTTAAATACTCCGACCATCGAGAAACAAACTCTACGTGACTGGGGATTGCGTGCGGAGCTTTTCCTGTCACTAAAAAGCAGCGTTAAAAGTGACGTTAAAAAGTATTAATTGAAAAACGCATTTGGGTGGTAAAAATGTGGTAATATATAGTCAATACTATATTAATATATACTCAATACTATATTAATATATACTCAATACTATATTAATATATAGTCAATACTATGTTTATATATATATATATATATATATATATATATATATATATAGTCAAATTTATATTAATATACAGTCAATACTATATTACGTAATTTTATAATAAATACGACCACATGTTGTACATATAAGACGGAGAGAACGTGGGAACAGCAATTGAGAAAATGCAGGTTTGGAAAGGCGACCCTGGGAGAGACCGGTGTGAGATTGGAAATGGACCCCTGCGATAAATTGACCCCCCAGTTTTTACGGGAGTCAATTGGAGACCACCATATGCAGAACAAATAGTGAACCAATTAACACAAAAGGTAGAAGAAACTTATAACACACATAACGATTGATGACAGAAACAAGGAAAGTAAGTTGAATATTTTAATTTCACATTTTGATCGCATCCAACGGTAACGACATGTAACAAAAAACAAACGAATTTATATACAAAATCGTCCCTAGGGGCGCTGTCGTCGTGTTCTCAACTAGTCTTAACAATTCACATTAAATGTACAACAATTTCGCGCTTAACCGCACGCTGTCATATCCATGTACACAAATAGCCGTATACAATGTACGTATGATCGCATACAATGTACGAATAGTTATACAATGTACGAATGGTCCTATACAGTAAACATTTAATCCTCGCGCTAGGCTAATATTTGAGGACGCGTCAAACGAAGTAAACTCACATCATAAAATTAAATGCGAACGAAATCAAACACGATTTCACGAGAGAGGAACAATCGGATACGTCTAACTTACTGAGACGTCAAATGTGCGAGTGATATCGGACGGTCAATGTGCATTACACATTAACATCATGTGTCGGTTATTAGCTGCAGTCGAACACTGTGTCTATCTCACGCTTACGAAAGACACATTATACACAGCACGTTGTTACGGACATAGTTTCGCATCAATGCTCGTCAGCGTATTTATATTGAGTTAGAGAGACATTCACACAACGAGTAAGCGGAATCCGCAATTAAGTAAGTTTTCACATGAAACCAACCAATACAGTGGTGTTTGCGTACGGAAGTTTGGCAGTCTTGAAGTATATAAACTGCTACGTCAATTTTCTAGTAATGCGTACGTTTCATAGACAATGTATTGTGATGTGTCGCCGTCAGTGTGTAAACATAGACAATGTATTGTGATGTGTCGCCGTCAGTGTGTAAACATAGACGATGTACTGTGATGTGTCGCCGTCAGTGTGTAAACATAGACAATGTATTGTGATGTGTCGCCGTCAGTGTGTAAACATAGACAATGTATTGTGATGTGTCGCCGTCAGTGTGTAAACATAGACAAAGTATTGTGATGTGTCGCCGTCAGTGTGTAAACATAGACAATGTATTGTGATGTGTCGCCGTCAGTGTGTAAACATATATCGTGTCGTCTGTTGGTTGAGGATATACATTTCATAGACAGTATAGCAATTGTTAAAGCCGAACCGCGCCATATTCACACTCAACAATCTTAAGCAGCGTAACAGCCACCAAATAAGCCAGGATTCCGTCTACAGTCGGTCTGTAACGCCAATCCCATTAAACTACAACACAGATCGTTACCCGGTTTATATAACGAGACGGTTGTACGTATATTGAAAGGAGAGTAAGAAAGGAAACGATTTGCTACAGTAATTTCCAACAGCCGGCGCAGATTTCGTCAAACGAACTCCGAAATTAATGTTGTCAATGTGTGAGCGTCACTGCGTTTAACTTAATAGCAACATGCGGGCACAATCGACAGCACTAACCAAGGTGAATGTGCTCACAATTGTGCTATAGTAAAAACGTCATTGCATTAACATATAACCAATACTTCGAGTTCGTCAGCTACACTCCGATAGCAACTGGTGTTTTGGGGTGTTTGTGTTAGAAACACGACTTGCAATGTTGTCACGTTACGTGTCTAGTTACGTGTTAATCGATATATCAAACAGTCAAGTTGGTTTCCCGATATGACGGCTTCGTTGAGATCGTGTTATAGCGGGTTAGCGTGTTGTATTATTCAGGTGAAGCGCGGCACGACGCAGAGTCGTCAGTCAATGCGACTGTTTCGGTCGGTGGGGGGTTAGTGATTCGACCGACCATGAAAACAAATTCTCGGTGTATATTTTCTGACGGTAAATATACTACAGGAATAAAGATTAAAATTCTAAGTATGACACTGGTAATTTACATGTACTTTATAATCGAATAACTACGGGCATTTTAATCAAACGGAATGCCGAAATAGCTAAGTATAAGTTAGCTGATTCAAATCGTCGTATATAGTCCATTTAATGCGTACGTACACAAACACCTATTTTGGTACTGAGCGTTGAATGAGACAAGTACCCTTGATTTGTGTGTCAGTGACCAGTGAAAGTCGCCACGCCGCAGAGTCACAAAAGAAACACGTCAACCTATACAAATACTGACGTCGCGTTGCTCTGGTTGTCGCGTCAATACAAATAATGTCGCGCTGTCACCTACGTCACGTGATATTTTCCTATCGCTGAGTCACGCTGGCTATGTTTCACAGTCTGATACGATCTCCCACAAACCAATTATGTCGTCGTGCATTATAACCGAGTCTATTTATGCCTGAATGCCTCATCGTGTGAATGTATAAATGAAAGAAACTGCCAGTGAAAGATAACTAATGCGTGTACATATCTTTTCAACTTAGATTGCGACAGTACGTCCAGATAACGTCAAACAGCATTTTTGAGCCACATTCATGTGTTATGGCGCCAATTTCACAGTGGATATTTGTCCGTGGGCTCGTCAACATTCAGGTGGTTATCGGTCAGAATATTGAAAAAGACAGCGGTGCTACGTAAAATCTTATCTATCACATATCGATAAAAGTGTGACGTCATATGTTGGCATAGCGTAACGTTAACCACTGATCATTTGGTTTAGTACGATTACAACCTTTTCGTCAGACCGTAAACATGTTTACCTTCAAATATGTTAGTTTGTGGCGGTACGATTCGGAGATATAATGTCATATACGAGAACAAAATAAGAGATCGTCATATACAGACCAGATGACCAATATGACCAACTGACCGGCGTCGAAACTTTGCCTCGGGTGGAACGGTCATTTCGGTGTTCGAGGCTGCGTCGTGTTGAGTTTCCGGTTATTACGTAACGTGTGACGTCAACGACACTGCTGGAGAGCGCTGAAACGTGTACGTTACTGTGACGTTTCTCGTGGCGTCACTGTGAGCGACTTGTCGTGGTATTGTCGGGAGCGAAGACTGTTCGTGTTTCTCAGGCGAGCGTCTCGTCTAGTATAGCTGCATGATCGTTACTGTGAGTTTCCGTGGTTGTATTATGAAGGTTCAACCACGATCGTCGAGGATACACCGTATAAGTGGTGCAAGACGGCAGCCTGTTAGATAACAATACGGAGTCAATTAGCGTGTACCGTCAGCCTTTTTGAAAAGCTACTACTGACGGACAGTACCTGACCTGTCAGACATGGGCGATGTCGGTTTCGTTGAAGACGAAATAGTGCGAAAGTGTTACGGCGAGAGCACATTTGCAAAGTTCACTTTGTCGTGATCTGTCTTAGCGCAGTGCCGAAAACACAATATGAGATTCGTTGACGGACACGTGTTCAGGATAGGTGACAACGACAACGAAAGGTGTCCCGCTACACCTGTGAAACAGTCAGAGTTTTGTCTGAGATTGCAGCTCAGATGACGGCGCCAGGTAGTGACGTGACTGGGCCGTGAGCGCGGTAGTGATCCTCCGGCTTCAGGAAGACGTAGGCGAGTTGCCGGTGGAGGTCCTGTGCCGTCGGAAGGTATGAGGGCGGGGGGCAACAGGGCATCACGTACTGCCCGGCCATGGACCCGGAGTGGGCCGCCGGGGGCATACCCCCGAGGGCTCCCGCTGCCGCTGCCGCCGCCGCCGCGTATGGAGAGTACATCATCCCCGCGGATGACGTCAGGTCCCCGTACCGGAGCGCAGACGCAGATGCCGCTTCCGATAGTTTCGTCATGGCGGCGAAATCGAAATGAGGATACAGTGCAGAGACTGCTGGCGGCAAGAAGGCTCGAGCCTTGTCGTTCGCCGCCGCAGCCAGAGTCTCGGCAGCCGAAACGGACGGGAACCCTGCGAAGTTACCCATACCCGGGATGACGGGGATTGGGAAGGCGTACTTATCCTTCTTGATGAGCGACTTGGGCTTCCTGCGTGGTCGGTACTTGTAGTCAGGGTGCTCTTTCATGTGAAGCGCCCGCAGTCGCTTCGCCTCGTCGATGAAGGGTCGTTTCTCTTCCTCCGATAACAGTTTCCAGTCGGCGCCCAGTCGCTTGCTGATCTCCGAATTGTGCATCTTCGGATTCTCTTGGGCCATCTTTCGGCGTTGTCCCCGCGACCAGACCATGAAAGCATTCATCGGTCGCTTCACGTGATCAAGCTGCTTCATGGCCGGCGTTGTCGTGGTCATCGTTGTTGGGCTCGGGACGCAAGACATTGGTGGAGTAGTCGGTGGACTGTCCTGGTCGGCGCTGGCAATCGACAAGTCAGCGGGAGACACGATGGTTTGCATTTGTGTAATAATCCAACACCAGCGTCGCTGCGGTCTGTTGTAGTGTGAGTGTTCTCAACGATTGCGAATCGTTTCGTCTTGTGTGGTTTTGCAGACGCTGGCGTCGACGTGCATGCGTGTGTGCGTGCAGATGCGTCCTCCTGCACTGTGTGTGAAACGTTGTCACACCTCTGTCGTTCCTGTGGCTTGTGACGGCCGCATGTCATGACGATAGCATTCCTTTCACGCCTCGCCTAGGCAACGCCTCGCGGAATCTCCTCCGCGCGCGCGCCGACCAATCACCTCGCGCGCTGCGGTGTCAATCAACCGCACGGTGCGCGCTAATTGGCGCGGCGTCGCAGCCAATCGGCTCCCGCGGCACGGCCGTGGCCAATGGCTTCACGTCTGGCAGCGTAATCAACCCCGCATGTCATAAAAGCGTATGACTTATCGCAAACAGTTTTCACCCTGCCCCCTGCAACAATACGTCCCGCTGGAAAGTGGCTGTTGATTAGGGGGCTTTGTGTGCGTCACAAAGCGCGCTTCTGCACCCTTTGTGTGGCGGTTCACTAGCCATACAACTAAACGACACTTTCACATAAAACACACCACCGGCGACAAAAGAGGTCTTCGCCTTAAGTATACAGTGTGACAACGTTTCGTGAGAGTGTCATAAAGGAGCTACGAACGCATACAGAAAGCGTTATGGTGTATCTACCCCGGCGGCTTGGGAATCTGATTGATTCACGGGCCGCTGAGATTTAACGATAGCATTGCCGAGCAAATTGGCCCGACACATTGAGCGCCTTTCTGGCCGACGGAGCGCGAAACTTCACAGCCTTAAACAGGTGTTTGATGTGTCTAAGAACGAGAGAAATGCCACTAATTAGAGGGGCAATTTAAACTAATGCACCGTTCTGTAGTCGCGCGGTAATTCAAAGCCGTCCATCTGTCGCCAGGTGTCGTTATCGTCACGGAATACTCGCGCCGTAGACGCGCGATTCACACTTCAACAAAATGGTCCAACTGTTGAAACAACGTAGAAATATTAGTCACTGTGATTTGGTTGATGACTCTTGTTGTACGGTGCATTCCGCCTGTCATACAACGGCTGTTTATATTTTGTTGCACCCAATTCGCCACACTGAATTTACAAGCACAAGACACACATTCAATTGAACACTCACACATATGTTTATCGTGTACTTTAGAGGACTCGTGATTAAGAAAATATAATTTGGGTGATTAAATGATGCACATGCGAAACTAATATTACCTAAAATTTTAGAACACATTTTGACCAATATCAAATCAACAGAAATATATTAAAACCTTGATAATGATATATATATACCACAAATTATATATATATATCATTATTAGTATTTCTTGCAGTTAAACGCGTGTGAAAAGCGAGGTTATTTGGAAACAATGGAGAAACAATTGCACGCATTTCAGCATTATTAAAACCCTAAAAAAAATCTTTAAGAAACAGGCTGTGACTTCAGGTGACCGTTCGGCTCACGTCATCTCAACTCATGGACATCCTATTGCTTTCAGACGACTCGATGGCATAGACAGAAATGTAACGAGTGGAATTGCTGTCGTTTTCACCAGGATAAGTTGTTGTTGGTGGTGTTGCTTTCATTGTGATAAGTTGTCGCTGTTGTTGTTTTTACCGCAGGTTATACCCACTGATTATGTGTTAATTACATTTTATCTGCGATTCTGTGGCGAAGCAGTATCAAAGGGAACTATACAGGTAAGACGAGGTAAGACGAGGTAAGACGACGGAATTAGAGACACGAGGAGGGCGAGTCGATTGGGCCTTGATTTGACCATTCATAGGAAGTGATAAAATCACCTAATGTTAATAAGCCAAACAATCACCAACCCTCGTGTGTTCAAAAGACCTCTGCTATGTGCATAGCATTATACCAAAATATCTAATATTGCTATATAAAATACAGGCGTCCGTTAGAATCCGCAGTCGGTGAACCGTGAAATCTTGACAGAGGAAGAAACATCCGCAGCCGGTGAACCGTGAATTCTTGACAGAGGAAGAAACATCCGCAGCCGGTGAACCGTGAAATCTTGACAGAGGAAGAAACGTGAAGCAGTAGCTGTATTTGTCAGATATAATGTACGCTTGTGTAAATGTGTTCGTATCAAATACGTGTTCGTGACATTGTTTATTGTGTCTTGTTCAGTGCTTTGTAACAGCATCCACATGTTTAACAAATAAAAACAGTCAGGAAGTCATTGCTGCCAATACGAATATAAAATGTGTACTTGGACAAATGTGCACATGGGTTCTATAAAGGACAAAATATCGCTATTGGAAGTGGGTAAAGTGCCTTTCGGGAAAGACTGTTTAGTATGTAGACTAAAGAGTCTTCCAGAAAGGTTTTTTTTTTACATATAAACTGTTTCACTGCCATATTACATAAGAAAAAATATATCTCACACTCAGTGTCAAATTCTCCAGTTTTATGTACTGATGTACTGTTGTGTGAAAGTCGGTGGGAACCTCTAGCGGCCAGCGGCCTAACTTGTCGACTTCTCAATCTGATTGCCGGTCGAAATTATACTCAGAGGTCAGTCCTACCAGTGATAGTCAACCTTTCGGAAAGGCTCTTTTCGTCTACATATTAAAGAGCCTTTCCGTAAAGGTTCTTTAGCCAATTCCTTTATTACTACATTAAATCAAATATATTATTATTATTGTTATTGCTGTATTACTATTATTACTATTATCATCGTCATTATTATTATTATTATTAGTAGTAGTATTACTATTATTATTATTATCATCATCATCATCACTATTAATATTATTATTATCATCATTACCATCATCATCATCATCATTATTATTATTATCATTATTATTATCATCATCATCATTATTAATAATAATATTATTATTATTATTATTATCATCATCATCATTATTATTATCACTGAACGTCAATTAACTATTTTTCGAACGTCACCTTTTTACCGTCTCAAGAGTATTCCAGAGTGTCATCTTGGTAATAAACACTTTTCAGTAGGTCGTAAAACTAGTAAACTATGCCTAGGAGAAACATTCAACTAATGACACATTTCACAAGTCATCTGCACATATATATGTCACTCTATAATTGCTTGTAAAAATCAATGTATTTGTAGTAACCAACCACCATTTGAAAATATGATTTGAAAAGAGTTTTCCACATTTGAGCAAAAGGGTTACATGGCAATTAGCATTTTGAAGAAACAAAACTCAGAAGTTCTGCACAAATTAAAATACGATAAGGTGTGCCGAGCTTTCTTTGACTTGTGTATGCAAGTTGCAGTTCCTGCTCTAAGATAACATTTGTAAGTGTCTGGCCGCACATATCTGAAGCCCTTGACTCACACCCGTTCTAAGTGTCAGGAACGTGTTGAAGCCAAGACCTACCATCTCAATTAGATGGTACATTCCAGCCAAGACAACACAAGGGAGTAATTGGCTAATTCTGCATTGTTTCACTGATGATGTATTAATCAATAAACAACACTAGTCCAGAGAGGAAAGGATCACACGAGCTTTTCACAGTTTCAGGTTTTTATTTAACAAGCAGGCTATTTTACGGTTCTTCACAAAGCAAAACGTAAGAACAACTATTTTCATTATAAAAATAAAGAGTTGTTTAAGTACAATCTTCAGACATAGTTAACGAGCAACTAGTATGACCAATATTTACACACACGCACACGCACACGCACACGCACACGCACACGCACACGCACACGCACACGCACACGCACACGCACACGCACACGCACACACAAA
>SDWI01001191.1:20578-46443 GCA_009193005.1 Lamellibrachia luymesi
GGGCGTCTCTACCCCAGTGGAATGGATCCACCCCACGCAACATCTCATTCTTCCTAGGAAGCACCCTTGGTGGAGTAAGTAAGACAACAGAGAACGACACAGTTGCAAAAGCGTGGTCGTTGATCTACTTCTTGCAGTCCGACGGTGATCATACTGAAGCGGCGAAGACGTGGGAGGACACGTTTCTGACAACCCTCGAAAACAAAAGTTACAAACACATCACCGTGACGCGTTTCACCGCTCATTCTCTCGAAGACGAACTGAAACGGAGCGCTGACGCAGTCTTTCCGCTATTCTCTATCTTGTTCTCAGTTCTAATCAACTTCTCCATCGTGTCGTGTATGAGCGCTGACTGGGTGCGCAGCAAACCAACGCTCGGAAATCTGGGCGTACTCTCGGCCGGTCTCGCGGTAGTCTCGGCGTTCGGTCTCGTGCTTCACGCTGGCATTCCCTTCATTGCTATCGTCGGTTTTTGTCCATTTCTCGTACTTGGTAAGTCGTCTTTATTTCTTCGGTGTTACAATATATTTAATATTCCACAAAAGGCAATATCCTGACGACTATTTATTCATAAATTTGTTTATGTTTGCCATTCCATTCATGCGAACGCCTTTCCAAATAATTTATGAACGAATTTTTATTTCAAGTATTTGGTAACGACATTAATTAACAAGATTGCAAACCTAAACAAACAAATGACAATTGGAACGTTTTTCATCTATGCCCCTCTGAGATATTTATTAATTTTATTTTTAAACATGTTCACGGTGCTAGCATTTTCAAAATCAGTAGTTCAATTAATCAAGTCATTCGTCGTCCTTTGTGAGAATGAATACGTACTTATATATAATCTGCACAGTTCCTTCACTGACGTTTCTTCGTGTCCTCTAGTAATTGTAGCTTCCATAAGTGAGAAAAATGACTGTTGTATCAATATAGTCTTTTTTGGCGTTATGCATAACTAAGGGAACAAATCGGTCAATTATGTTCTTAATTTTATGTTTAAACATTTTTCCAGCATTCTACTGATCTTTTTATTCAATACGTTATTTCAGTGTATCTTCACTAAGTATTTACTCATATCGTTATTTTTTCCATTTTTGGAAGTTTCTCCTGTAGTGCTTTTCGTTTTTACTTTCTTATTTTTTACCTTTATGTTAAAATACATTTGGTTATGATCACTGCTACCCAGTGGATGATGTATTTTAACATTGTCCACTAATTTATTTTGTTTGAACAAAACTCTATCTAATACACTCTCTCCCCTGGTTGTTTCTTGCATGTGTTGAATAAGGAAATAAACCTTAACTAAAAATATACTTTTTATCTATCTAGGGTACAGTCTATTTTAAAGCAGGACACATTTGCCTTGATTGCTTACACTACATTCGTTTCACTGGAATACTTTGGAACGATATGCTTCTACCTCGCAGGAATTGGCGTTGACGACATGTTTGTCATGCTGGCAGCATGGCGCCAGACTGACTTCCGGTTGACCGTTGAAGAGCGCATGGGCAAGGCGTTCTCAGAAGCGGCGTTGTCAATCAAGATCACAAGCATTACGGACGCTCTGTCAATTGGCATCGGCGCAATCACGAAGTTCCGGTCGGTGCGCATCTTCTGCACGTACACGGTGATCGCCGTCTTGTTTGACTACTTCTACCAGATCACCTTCTTCGCCGCCTGCATGGTGGTGACGGGTCGACGTGAGGCACGCAACCTGCACCCCTGCACGCGCAGGAAGGTCGTGCCCAAGTCACAAGCAGGTAGATATATATAGCACGGAGACTGTGTTTAAGCCACTATGAGGTACAGCTATTGGGAGGCCAGCATGAAACCACAACCAATGTCTTGCCAAAAGCAATGAGCATATGTTGGAGGTCATGTCCAAGTCACACAGCAGGTAGTTTTATATTAGATAAATAGCAGGGAGATTGTATTAAAGTCAACAGGAGGTAAACGCAGGGATGTCATGTCGAGCATGACAAGCATGTGTACATATAACAGGGATACAGTGCCGGGTGTAAAATTTAAGTAGGTATAGGTATTTACCATGAAAATGGTCTCCCAAAGTATCAAGTCTCAAATATGCATGTCTACAGCAGGGAAGTAATTTCCAAGTCACAAGCAGGATACCAGATGACAACTCCATAGCATTTATAATCCTTAGATTGAAAATAAAAGACTATCGTCACGATTATGAAATTGCTTCTAGCGTCGACGTTTAATTTCTTGCAGGACACCGCAGCGCCATCTTCCGGCTCTTCTGCACAGGCGGCTACACGGAAGAGGAAATGAAAGATAGCAACAACACGGCCGAAGTTGGGGCCATGGCCTTCTTCAGGGACTCGTGGGGAGGTTTGCTGTCAACTCGTCCCTTCAAGATATTTCTCCTACACGTCTATCTCGCGTACTTAGCCTTTGCTGTATGGGGTTGTGTGAACGTCAAGGAGGGTATTACCTTAGATAGACTGGCAGGCGATGGTTCCTACGTTGCTGACTACTACGACCAAGACATTAAGTACTTGCGTGAATACGGACCTGTCGTCAACGTCCTTATTCACAAGGAGATTGACTCATGGAGCAAAACTGAACTTGATGAAATAGACAATCTCCTAACAAAATTCGAAGATACAAAATATTTCCACGGCAAAGACATCACCTCGGCGTGGACTCGCGATTTCACGGCATTCGTCTCCAGCAATTTTGAGGATTCTAGAAATTTCTCTTTAATGTTAGACTACTTTTTGTCAAGTTACAACCAACACAAAATTTATATTGTGAGGGACTCCTCCGGAAAAGTAAAATACTCACGATTGTTCGTGTATTCTAAAGACATGATAACATCAGTTCGTGAAAGCTCAATGATGTCGACTGCTCGGGAAATCGCCGACAGCCACCCAAATCTAAAGGTGACGGTGTTTCACCCCGCGTTCATATTCTACGACCAGTACCTCGCCGTTTGGCCGAACACGCGGCAGAACCTGCTTATTGCGACGGCCGCCATGTTTGTTGTATCGCTGTTGCTCATACCACATCCGGTATGCAGTTTGTGGGTGACTTTCAGCATCGTGTCCATCTGTACAGGAGTCATAGGTTACATGACGTGGTGGGGCGTTAACCTCGACACGATCTCCATGATCAACATTATCATATGCATCGGTTTCTGTGTTGACTTCTCGGCACATATTACCTACGCCTATGTGTTGGCAGAGGGCGACACTGGCAACGAGCGCATGCGCAATGCCCTTCACGCTATCGGGTTTCCCATAGTGCAGGGGGCGTTGTCTACAATCCTCGGGGTGTTTGCGTTAGCTTTCTCCGCCTCTTATATATTTCGTACCTTCTTCAAGACGATGTTCTTGGTCATATCTTTGGGCGCCTTTCATGGGTTGCTTATTATCCCCGCGCTGTTATCGATAATGGGGCCGCCGAAGATAAATAAGAAAGGACATTCTGTGTCTCCCATGAACGCGCCCATACGTCCATCAGTGGTGGGTGGTGTGGACGGCCTACCTCCCCGAAATGATGAGTCGGGGTACCAAAATGACTGGCCATGGGAAAACATCAACATGGAGTCGTTGAGCGGCAGAGGTCGTCCACAAGACAAATACATTAGACCACACGAGTACGTGCCACCGGTGAACGATACAGGTCGACCACGAGACCACACCGGAACTCACAACTACTGGCCGGCGATGACCAATACGGGTGGACCACGAGACAACTATGCCGGACCTGACGAGTACAGGCCGCCGATGACCAATATGGGTGGACCAGAACGATGTGAGCGATATGATATATATGCCGGATCTTAATTCCGGACTGAATACTGAATATCGATAATGGCTGTCAATGACCTATTGTAGTAGAATATCGATGACACGAGTATGTATTATAAATAGCAATGTCATCGCGTTATTTCTGCGTAATGACAGCAGTTTTTAAATATCAAAATTAATATGTTGATGTTAACTGAATTGGCTTGTATTTCTTACCCTATTCATGGCATACACGTGTAGACAAACTGAGCTGCTAGATTACACCGATGATACATAATATATGTCTACTAATGTCATTGGAAGTCGCCACGCTGGATGGCGGAGCGATGGGTGGCTCCATGGTGTGTGTGTGTGTGTGTGTGTGTGTGCGTGTGTGCGTGCGCGTGTGTGTGCGTGTATCCACGTATGAACGTATGTGCCTATATACGCACGCATGTTTGCATGTATATATGTATGTATGTATGTATGTATGTATGTATGTATGTATGTATGTATGTATGCATAAAGTACAAATATGTATGTATGTACAAATGTATATGTATGCAATTTTATTAATGTATGCATACACGTAGTGTATGCATACATGTAATGTATGCATGTGTGCATTCTTGCATGCATGTATTGATGTATAATTATGTATTTTTGTATATGAATATATAAAGGAATCGTTACAAAAATAGATAGTTAAATGTTTTTGAACAATTTGTTATTATATAAAAACATTTACTCGAGTCACCTTTGTACATAATTTAAATTTGCGGTGTGGTGTATTTTGTTTGACTTGAATAAAACAATGAACCGACTGACTCATCGAATTGCGTAATCATTGAAATGGCTAAGTCATACCTGTCAACTCTCGTGCATAAACTGTGAAACTTAAGGTCGCACGGCAAAGGTACGAAATTCCCTTTTTTGGCGAAAATCAGACAAAAAATCTAGTTATGTATGTCGCATAATACCCGCCTTACATGTAATACCCGCCTTACATGTCATACCAGGAAACATGGGTCGTGAGAGAAAGGTAAAGGTACGTTCTTATATAACGCGGTATCCAGTCATCGGGACTATTCAAAACGCTTTTCGCTTCACCCCATGATAGAATTGTTCATTCCAGCGCCATTTCCAGTTCTCTGGGAAGCATTCAGCCACGCTGCAACTATACGCAAATACTTTTCGTTCAAATATCCTTCTCTGTAAGTAGCCAAGTACTCATTAATACAGCTGAGTTAACTTCTACTTGCGGCTGTTTCAGAATGTTTGAACAAATCACTTCAACATATCAGCTGCATTTATTTATAATTTGTGTCGTTATGAAGACGGTGATGCGTGCGAATGGGTGAGACTCACTAAACAGCTACAACTAGTTTCAGTGCTTGTTCCTGTCTGGTGACGTTATTGCAAACACAAAGACCATTCCGGCGAAGACCCTTCCAGCAAAAATACAAATAATACTCAGCTATACATAATTACAAGCAATGAAGCACGCACGCACGCACGCACAATTAAAACTTAAATACAAAATTGTACTATGTTTGATTTCAATCAGCAGAGTTTTGGTGAAACTGAACGACGCCTTGTCATATGCATCGATTTTACGGTACCCTTGGCGCTACGCGTAGGCGCTGTATGAGAGGGCGATATTTTGGTTTATTTCTTTTGTAATTCTTTTTCGTTTTGAGAAAGTAAATGTACTGTTTTGGCCACGTGACATGTGTATTTTTATAGTAGATATGTGAGGAGAAGTTTGGGTATACATATGTACATATATATATATACATATATAAATATATATATATATATATATATATATATATATATATATATATATATATATATATATATACACACGTGCATCATGTTTACCTAATTTATTTAGCAAATAGGATGCTCAGCTAGAAACTATTTTTATCAACAAATTTAAATAGTTTTTGCAATGTATGCCTTTTAAAAAAAAACATATGTGATCCCTTATGAAAGTATCACCAATGATCATATTTTGAGGTTAGGTGCATACATTAAAAACTTACCAACCTTTATTTCAGATGAAGAAGAATGTTTTATTTGACCCGTCATACACTTCACATAATACATATATATCCATGTTGAATTATAATTTTACGTAATACAGGTGTATACGGTTGTAAGTAAACATGGTATATATTAAGGTAAATAAACAAATAGGATCAGGAGACTTCTCTTTGACTTTGATAGTTGCCATCGAGATGCTACCATACAAATTAAAATTAAACTAATTTTGGAAAAAATAAACTTTAGTGTACTGAGCAAACCCCTGTAAGCTGTGCGTATTAAGCTTTTCATTAACTATAGTGGGATTTAAGAAAGTCATCTACTTTTAACATGCTGATTTTTTTATGGAGTGGTTCTGTGTGGGAATTATAATTACTTAAGGTAATAATTCTCAAAGCTTTCTTTTTAAGTTTTTTTTTATTTGTTTTAATACCAATCTTTTTAGAACATACGTTTGACAGTTTTTCTTTATGTTTTTTTCAGTTCAAATTTCAATAATAAATAATCATGTATAAATAATCAAACCTAAGAAATTTAATTCCTTAACTTGTTCAATATTTATATCATCTATCTTCATAGTAAGCATTTGTACATATTTATTTGCCTTTTGGAATGTCATATATTTAGATTTTGCAATGTTTAATGATAATTTATTTATTTTAACCGGACATACCGCGGATTGAACCCGGGATCCTCCAAACATAAAGCGAACGATCTATCGCTAAGCTATCTGAAATAACGGTTTCAATTTTTTTTAATATATGCATCTAACCTCAAAATATGATCATTGGTGATACTTTCATAAGGGATCACATATATTATTTATTTTAAAAGGCATATATTGCAAAACTATTTAAATTTGTTGATAAAAATAGTTTCTAGCTGCACATCCTATTTGCTAACGTCATAACCAGTTTAGTTGTTTAGTCGCTACTAAGCCACCCTTAGAAATAATTATTACTACACATTGCCAATCAGAGAAATTAAACAAAAGCGAATTTTGCACTATATATGATTGATAAAATAGTAATAACATTAAATTAGAAAAATATTTAATCGGATATACCACGGATTGAACCAGGGATCCTCCAAACACAACGCGAACGCTTTACCGCTAAACCATGACGGCTCACACAGAATGTTGCACTGAATTCGTTATGTATTCTGCAGGCGTCTCGTGGCATTGTCATTTTAAATGTAAATTTAGCTTTTAAGTTGGTAGCATTTACAGGATTTTTGTCCATTGATTGTCCTCTGAGAATAACTTTGTGAGTGATTCAGGAAAATATATTAAATATAAATCACTCTGTCATGGTAACTTTTAGTCACTTTTTGTGGGTAGTATATTATTTTATGGTGTTTTTCCAGCATTACATCACTGCGCATACTACAATGCTATTTCAGTGATAACCCGACTTAACGGTTCTTGCAGAACTCGACGGTTCTCGCAGACAGAACTCCACGGTTCTCACAGACAGAACTTGTCATAGCAACTGTTATCATCTCATTAACATACTGACCAAATGTTTTCAAAATCACATACCTCCAGCTCTTTTAAAACTCCTCGACGTGCGATGCCCATCAATTTTGACAAAAATAGCCATGTATTCATGCGCCCACGTGGCCCATAGCAGAAAAATTACCATAAATCCCTCCGCCTGTTAAAACTCTAAAAAAAATGCACTATTTCACAGCCAACATCAACAAACCTGTGAATATGCCTGCTTAATTGCACTTATGTCACATCATAAATTATGAATTGTTTAAATTCACATATCGCAATTTAATACGCCCTACAGGAAGGTCAACAGTGGTCTTACCCCTGGAAGTCTAAAGATAAGGCTCACGTACGCGTAGCCACGGCCAAAAGTGTAATATAGCAACTGTGCATAAGGAGGCACTAATTACACTAATGACGCCGCTGTGTGAGCGCACCGTCATAATTAGTGCCTCACAAAAAAGACTAACCACGTAACAAGAATAAATCCAAACTGGAATGATATTTGTAATAATGTCTCTTATCCTAATCGGAACGAAATCATTTACTTACCCCTATCATCGTCCACCTAGAGTCGACCTCGTTGTCTATGAAAACAACCCATTCCAACGCGCAATAAAACAATCACAAGTGAAACATCGTCACGCGCATCACAGCCCACGCTGGCGTGTTCATCTATGAAGTAAAACATCCGAAATATCTTAATTGTTTGCTTAGAAACTTCCCACGGGTGTCGGATGTTTCGGCCCATAGCGGGTTCGGACCAGAGATAGTCGTTTGGGGGCGCTATTGTCAATGTTCATTTGAACTAGTAATGGAATAAGCCGCTGAGTCGCTATTCCGGCTGCAGAGGGTTGTCGATTTCAAGCGTCATAAAATGATAACCCGTTGCAGCGGGGTCTCGCACTGAAATGGTTAAGACATCACATGTGTAATACTAAACTAAATATTATTTTTTTTTACTATAAAACTAAACCGTGAATAATAACAATGATGATACCAGTGGCGTGTTCGTGTCACTGGGTTAAAATAGGCAAATGTGTAGCATATACACAGCATAAGTACATTGTGGAGCATACACAGCATACATACATTGTGGAGCATACACAGCATATGTACATTGTGGAGCAAACAAAGCAGACATACATTGTGGAGCACACACAAAGCATAAGTACATTGTGGAGCATACACAGCATATGTACATTGTTGAGCATACATAGCATACATATACATTGTGGAGCATACACAGCATATGTACATTGTGGAGCATACACAGCATACATACATTGTGGAGCACACACAGCATATGTACATTGTGGAGCATACACAGCATATGTACATTGTGGAGCATGCACAGCATACATACATTGTGGAGCACACACAGCATATGTACATTGTGGAGCATACACAGCATATGTACATTGTGGAGCATGCACAGCATAAGTACATTGTGGAGCATACACAGCATATGTACATTGTGGAGCATACACAGCATATGTACATTGTGGAGCATACACAGCATACATACATTGTGGAGCATACACAGCATATGTACATTGTGGAGCATACACAGCATACATACATTGTGGAGCATACACAGCATACATACATTGTGGAGCATACACAGCATAAGTACAATGTGGAGCATACACAGCATAACTACATGTAATTGTAGAGCATATATACATAGGGGCGATAACTATGTTTAAATAGAAGAAGTCTGAAGCTTGGTGCGATATCCCCTAAACAGCTGCTCGCAGCTAAACAGGAACTGGTGCGGTGCTCGTTAACGAGTCTTGAGCTGTCTACAGAAATAGAATCGTCGGCTAGCAGGTGCGCACGGCAAGGTGCGGGTTAGTCTAGGCGCAACACAGACAATAAAAACAATTTTGCCATGAATAACACAGACAGTAGGCGGGGTCAGCGAGGCATAGCGAGCAAGCTGTCTGGTGGTATATGTCGTCTGCCAGGCGAGACGACACCTAAAGCGGTTGGCAGAACGGCACCCAACCACGTGTATGCGTGAAAATGTCTTGTCACTCCTGCCTAATGTTTGTCAAGAAATCTCTCAGTTTCAGTTGCATACAATTGTGGATAGTATTTTTGGGTTAAAAATTTGACAAGAAACACGACAAGGTCCGATTTTGCTTGGAACTATTTTACGTCCTTCCAGTGAGTGGCACCACTGACCGCGGAGTGTGAAATGCACCACGGCCCGGTATGAATGGAAGCCAGTGTAGGTCGACCAGGGCAGGGGTACAGAGAACATAATAATGTCCTCTAGTTATAAGATCAATTGAAGCACAGTGCGCTCTCCGAACTATCGTATACATTGTTAAATATATATTAGATAAAGTGATACATTTACATAAATTACACACATAAGGTAATATCTGACATAGTTGTAGTAAACGATTTCGGTAAAGCGGAATTAACAGCAGGATTTTAGCATAAGTTGGTTTACACTGACTTCGTTGTTTTCTTTACACAGTGTTCTCCGTATTCGCTAGGTGGCAGGCTTTTTCTTTGCTCGTGCGAGCTTAGTAGAAAAGATATAGTTAGCAAGAATATTAGCCTAAAGTGTTCTTTTGAACACAAAAACAGCGCCGTGCAAACGGCAGGTAAAGGCCACCAGGCATTTAATATGCAGCAGTTGTAGCAACTGGGTGGACTTCGTCAAGTCCGGGTGTGAGAAGTCCTGGACTGAGGTTCAGGCGGATAGTTTAAGTTGTTTTGAGTGTAGGGGATGTACGAGGATGAAGGAACTTGAGGTGAAGTTAGAAAAGCTGAGGCTGCTCGTTGTGGCAGTGGTTGGAAGGGAGCAGGTGGGTTGTGCCAGTGGTTCANAGCTCACCTCAGCCTGGGAGGAGGCTGAGAGGAGGTATGGTGACATGTCGTAGGAGAAAGGAGTTGATAGGAATATGTTCTTCAAACTTAAAGAAGGCAGTAGAACCAGAGGACACAAAGCAGCATTAGTTAAGGAACAATGTAGGCTGGACATGAGAAATTACTCTTTCTCACAGAGGGTGATAAATGAATAGAACAAACTGCCAACTGATTGTGTTAATGCTAGTAGTGTGAATATGTTTAAAAATAGAATTGATAGATATTTCATAAGGGCGGGTTACACATAGATGAGAACATTGTTGGACTCTCGATAAGCCATTGGCTTCCTTGTCCACTTGCCATTGGAACTTGTTGTTTGGGATGGCAATCTTGTTAAATCTTGTTAAATATTTATCTTCACTTTCTGCCATCCTCTTCTGTTTCCATGCTTTCTTTGTCAATCTTTGTTTTCCTCACTCATTCTCTATGTGTCCTGCCTTCCTCTACATTTACCATCAAGTGTTCCTTCATTGTTGACTTAATAAACACAAAATGACAATGATTTACAGTTATTTCCAGTATGAAACCATAGATAAATATAGCCATATATAAATAAACCGTTTTCAATGGATCCTAATAATTACTGTTGTACGGTTTTTTAAAACAATAATAAATTTGTTCTTAGGAAGATAATTGATTAAGTTTCAGATAAAAAAAGTATATAAATTGTAGGTGATACACAGCATTAATTTACCTTTAGATGGGAAACTGTGTTTATAGGTCTTAATGTAAACATTAGTTGGACCTATCAGGAATAGACGAGTCTGCAATCAAAACACTGCATGAAAAGTTGGCAAAACAGAATTTGTGGTTAGGAAGCAGTGGATGACATTTGACACTCCTGTAGCTGATCAACTGAACCAACCCGTGTGCAATGTTTGCGTGATTCTGGCAGATATACAGTGTGTTATGAACACTATATAAGTTGTCAATACTGAATCAAAAGTGTACTTCATAACAAGTATCTCAACTGTTCATAATACATGTGACAAAAGCAAAACATTAATTTAATTATATACTTTTGTTGCTAATATGACATTCGGTCTTGTATAAAACAGTACATAAGAGAAAACTAGTTCGACCTTCATTTTGAATTTCGTTTCTAATTTGTCATGTTTCGGGACAAGGTGAGGCGAAGTTTATAATAGAGTGTTACTTAATCCACATTTAAGGTGTAGCCTTTTTGCTTGTTCAATGTTGTTATCTACATGTTTAGGAGTAGATTGGAATAAAACTGACATTTTTCATCTAAATCGTATAATCTAGTAAAGGGACCTATCATTGCTTTTCTTTCGGGTTCACGGCAGACAAAAGCCGATCGGTTTGGGTGAAATGTGACGGTCACCATCTTCTTATTTACCCCCAGCTTCCTTGTTGGTTGTTTTCGAAAACAAACTGCAGATTAGACAAAAAAACTACTGCAAGTCGGTAGCAAGACACAAATCAAAGAATACATTTTAAAAACTGACTTGCTTTTAGCATTTGATTCAACGGGAAAACAATACTTGTTTTTACATCAACTGTTCTGACTATGAAATCACTCAGACTGGCCTGGCAATAGGCTAAACGTGTATGCATTGATTCTTGTCAAAGACTGACAGTAGACACTGTAACATTGGTTCCCCGCGTCTGTGGAATTTAGGATTGTACGACTGAATGGCCCCGTCAGTCGCGGTGTTGAAACCGTACATTAAGACTAGCTTTTTGTTCTGCACGTCACGGGGAGCCGTGTGCGTCAGTGCATTCGTGTTTGTATTGTATATGCGACGCTGTGAGCGGCTGTATACAAAACAGGAAGACTGCCTTTCCTAATTTCCATGAACTTATGACATGTTTTCCTTGTTATGACGTAGACGACCCCCAGATAAGCTAGACATCCCAAATGACGCATGCGTAGACTTAAAAAATGTGATGCTTCGCTGAGACACTTAGTGGCGGCCCGCGTGAATGGTGAACAATAAAGTCGACTAGATTGCAGCTATCATGTTCGCCACAATTTCGCTGCAGGCCAATGATCCGAAGCGCCCTGGTAGGTCAGAGCCGAGCCGTGTTTGTTCGTCGGTTGCCAGAGAGTATCACGGCAACCGCCAGTTTACCTGCGTGACTGCTCACTGCACGGACGGCTGCTATGCCGTATGTCGCGTTCGTCTACGTCGCCGAAGACGCAATCGTCGGCAACTGCAGGTTAGATACCAACGAATAGCTAAGTACCTGTAGTGTGGTGTAGTGTAGATGCATCGTCATTGTCACTCTTAGTGTTGCTCTTAAACAGGCATAGTATAGTACAGAATATGATTCCTCGCAACGGACAAATACTGCCAGTAATAGGCTAGTTCCAAAATGTCTGTGCAGGATATAGGCATTTAGGTCACGTTGGCAGAAATGTTGGAGTGTGCGATGCGGCTGTGTCAGCACTCACCTGTGTGTCCACTGGTCATGTCCTGCTGCTGTAATTTGTCACTACGCCTGTCTTATAGTAGCGAATCCCAGATCACACACCACAGCTTCGGCACATCCGAGCCAGCTATAAAATAGGAAGACATTTTTGTTATTTGATTCATCATACATTGTACATAATACAGGTGTATAGGTTGTAAGTAAACATAGTATATATTAATGTAAATAAATAAATAGGGTCAGGAGACTCCTCTAAGTCTTTGATAGTCGCTATCGAGGAGCCACCGTACAAATTAAAAGTCAACTAAATCACTTGGTCGAATATATATAATATAATTCTACCGAGAAGAGAAGAAGGAGAAGAAAAAAAACCAATAATAATATAATCTATGATTGTGTACCTGTGTGTGTGCGTGTGTGCGTGTGCGTGTGTGTGTGCGTGTGCGCAAATTCCTGTAAGCTGTGTGTATTATTAAGCTTTACTTTAACTATAGTGGGAATATTATTAAGTAAAATGGTAAATTATGCCGAAGACATTTCTTTGCAAATTCGTGTTTAGTTTTATAAGTATATATTTCATTCTTGATTAGTGTATCATATTTATGTTTGTGTAACATTTATACCATAATATTTTAATTTGTCAGTTAAAATTAAATGGTCAATGGTATCAAAGGCTCTAGATAGGTCTAAATATATGTTTATGGGTATTTCATCCTGATCCATTTGGGTTATTCTCCTATCTATTAAATCCAGTGCAGAGTATTCAGTTGAATGATTGGGTTGAAGTTTGGAGTATTTTAAACAAGATGACAATATCAAAAGTGATTTTTTTCCAGAACTTTTGAGATAGCTAGTAGAAGAGATACTGGTCTATAATCATAAAATATTGTATTGTATGTTTTTTGATTAATCTGTAACATTTCATATTCTGAAGAATCAGGATTTGTTAATTTTAATTATTTGTAAACTTTATCTCTGTGTCGTATTGAGAATAGAACACCTTGCGGTATCCATGTAGACTTTTTATGTTTATTATAAAATTTCACTAATTTACTCGTCATATATTTATTTTAGCTTGATTGGTTTCATCGATGATGATGTTGTAGTTATGGTTTGTGTCAGCCGTTGGACTTATATCTAGTTTCTCATATATTTCAGAAGAGATCTTCTTTGACTTTTAACATTGCCTTTTTGTTTTGAATATTAATTTCTATGAATTTTGTAGGATGTTCTTATTTACAGAGTAGTATCCATAATCATGATGAAGGTTGGTGATGAGAGAATTGTTGTATTAATATTCCTGCTGTACTCTTTAAGATATATTTTGTTAAATTACAAAAGAAATTATAAATTAGTGTGCCATTACAGGTTGTAAACCTGGAAGGAAGAGTGATTTTGGGGAAGAGACTAAATGAAGTTAACATGTCAAAGAACCTGCTACAATGTTCTTGCTCATTTATTTTTAGTATATTTATATTATAGTACTATGCTAGAATAAGATTATTTTTTATGATTTGGCATATATGATATGACCGTTGTAAATTAGAAATTCATTATAATTTTCATTTAATGGCCTTGGTGGTAGGTAAATATTTCTATAGTGATCGTCTGTGATAAGCTTCCTCCATTTATTAAGCTCAAATGAGTGTCTAATACATGTGCTATATATTCGAGTTCGCAGTGCCTTTGTATCAAATATTGCAGATACTTAGCAGAATGTAAATCTTAATTATAATGACAGTTGTGCTACCTACATAGAGTAACTAACATAAACATAACAACAATAATAATAATAATAACATAATATTAATATTAATAACAATAACATAATATTAATAATGTAATAATAACAAACACCACATTAGTTTCAGGTATATATGTAAGACACATCTGTATGCTTTTCCATTAATTATAAATTTATCAAAAGTCTTTGGTGTATTAATAATACCCCTTACATTATTATGTCGAACTAGAAAACATAGACTAACTCAATATTTGCGCTAACTGAGTAACGGGTGGTAGAAAATAACTAATTGAAACACACTGATAAAAGTACCAATAAGGCCTGTGATACTGGACAATTTAAGTTGTAAATAGATATGTCTATAGAGTCTTACATAGGCATCAGATCGAATGAAGACTACTAGCGTGGTCCACGAAGTCACCTGGAAACAGTTAGTTTTATAATGTGCATAGAATGCAGATTCGAGGTCAGTGCTCGCTGTCCAAATACAATGTATCTGTCAGAATCTCACGCGATAGGCCTTGTGACGGTGACTCATAGCTTCGTAGATCTGCGTCAGATTCATCGCAAGAAACAGATTGGCCGGCAAGATCGTGTGCATGATAAGACTGGCCTTCCGCAGTCAGGTCACTACAAATCAATGACCCCTGCGATCTGTGTTACATCACCTCCCAACAAATAAATTATTACTTGCATGACAACTGTACCTTAATTTGCCAAATTAATAATGGTTGTACTAATGCTTCCCAGATAATTTGAGATGGCCTTGGAATGAACAGGTCTGCCAGGGATGAAGTGTAAAGCGCTTTGAGCTGTCCTACGGACTGGATACCGCGCTATATAAGAACGTACCTTTACATTTACTACTACTACTACTACTACTACTACTACTACTACTACTACTACTACTACTACTACTACTAATAATAATAATAATAATAATAATAATTTACCTTGCATGATTAAATTTATTTTCTTCCCATCTATTTGTTTGTCTGCATTAGTGTGTATGCGGATAATTTTGTTTATCTATAATGTGTATTTGTTTCAGTTGTACGAAGTATTAAAGCGAATGCCACAGACAACGTGAAGTAACACAGAAAAGACAATGGTACAGTTCGATTGTATTGAGAGGCCGCTAAGCAGAGCCTTCTACGTCTACGGTCGCTTCATTGCCCGCCATCCAATATGGTTTCTCGTTTGTCCGCTGCTGTTGGCCGGGGCGCTGGCATCGGGCTTCTACAACTTCCACGCAGAATACGACGTAGAGAAGTTGTTTACCCCTGAAGGCGCCCGGTCGAAGGATGAACGCTCCACCATGCAACGTCTATTCCACGAATTCGAAACATCTGACAACTTTAGCCCCACCAGAATGTCAACGCTCGGAGAATATGGTCGACTGGTCGTGACGCCGAAGAAGACGGACGGAAACGTGTTGACAGACGACGTCTTCGACGAAGTGAAACAACTCGACAAGGACATTCAAAATTTCACAGTTGAGAATGATGGGAAGACGTACAACTACAGCGATCTATGTGCGGGCTCCTGTGACAAAGCGACAAACGTGTTGCTTATATTGCATGATATGAAAGTTCCTCTAAATAAGTTATCGTTCCCTGTTCATACGTTTCAGCAAGGGCAAGGACCTAATATGACATTCTTTCTAGGAAGCACCATTGGTGGAGTGAGCAAGACGGCAGGCGGCGACACCAAAGCAGAAGCGTGGTCGTTGCTCTACTACCTACGGTCTAACGAAAATCAAACTGAACAACATAATTTAACTGTGAGAAAATGGCAAGACGAATTCCTGACTACCCTCACTAAAAAACGTTACACACACATCACCGTGACGCGTTTCACCGCTCACTCTCTCGCAGACGAACTGAAGCGCAACGCTGACGCAGTCTTTCCGCTATTCTCTATCTTGTTCTCAGTTCTAATCACCTTCTCCATTGTGTCGTGCATGAGCGCCGACTGGGTGCGCAGCAAACCGTGGCTCGCAAATCTCGGCGTACTCTCGGCCGGTCTCGCTGTAGTCTCGGGGTTCGGTCTCGTGCTTCACGCTGGCATTCCCTTTATTGATATCGTCGCTTCGAGTCCCTTTCTCGTTCTTGGTTAGTCGTCTTGTTTACAAATGTTACAATATATTTAGTATTACACGAAGATGTAGCTCCTGAAAACTGTTCATTCTAATGTTGTTTATTTCAAGGTTTATGTTTGCCATTTCATTCATGTGTATACGTGTTGTAATAATTTATAGACAGTTTTTTTCGTTGCTATTTGAATTTATTGCTTTCAATATAATCGTTTTACTGACCTTTACTTCACAGGAATTGGCAAGTTTGTTCAGGTTTTTCAAGTTTTTTCTTTGATTTGTTATGTCTGTATGCTCTGTATGAATCATTTTTGCTGCATTGTTTTACATTGTTTATTATAATTGTACTCTGTTGTGACAATGTGTATTTTACCTGACAGGGATCGGCGTTGATGACATGTTTGTCATGTTGGCGGCTTGGCGCCAGACTGACCTCCGGCTGACGGTAGAAGAGCGCATGGGCAAGGCGTTCTCGGAAGCGGCGTTGTCGATCACAATCACGAGTATTACGGACGCTCTGTCGATTGGCATCGGCGCAATCACGAAGTTCCAGTCGGTGCGGATCTTCTGCACGTACACGGTGATCGCCGTCTTGTTCGACTACTTCTACCAGATCACCTTCTTCGCCGCCTGCATGGTGCTGACGGGACGACGAGAGGCAAGCAACCGGCATCCAGCCACGTGCATGAAGGCTGTGCCCAAGTCACAAGCAGGTAGATATAGCAGGGAAGCCTTGTTTAAGCCACCAGGAGATAAATATAGGGAGGGCATAATGGAAACACAAGCAGGTATTTTGGTGTACAGCAAGAAGGCTGTGACCGAATCACAAGCAAGTCGGTACTAGCAGAGAGGTGCTGAACCCAAATCACTAGCAAATAGGTATACAGCAGGGAAGTCAGCCTAATATCACAAGCAGATAACCACATATCAGGGAAGACGAGCTCAAGTCTCTATTTGTGAAATATATAGTAGGTCGGTCATGCTCTAAACATAGGCACGTACGTAACAGGGAGATCATTCCAAAACAAAATTGTAACAGGAATAACAAGTCTAAGATCTGTCATCCCTAGATTTCCCCGTTACAGTTTTCCGAAGTCTCGCCTTACAATGTCTATACTGTTCTTATTGTGGAGTTTAAGGCGGCTACAAACAATGGAGTAACTATAATAATAATTATGTTAAAACGTGTCAATCACTTCTCTTGTACTGCGCCACTCTGGTAGCGTCTACATTTATTTATTGCAGGACATCGCAGCGCCATCTTCCGGTTATTCTGTACAGGCGGCTATACGGAGGAGGAGATGAAAGATAGCAACAACACGGCCGATGTTAGAGCCATGGCTTTCTTCAGGGACTCGTGGGGAGGATTGCTGTCAACTCGTCCCTTCAAGATATTTCTCCTACACGTCTATCTGGCGTACTTAGCTTTTGCTATATGGGGTTGTGTGAACGTAAAGGAGGGTATCACCTTAGATAAACTGGCAGGCGATGGTTCCTACGTTGCGGACTACTACAAACAAGACATTAAATACTTCCGTGAGTACGGACCAGTCATCAGTGTCAATGTTGGCAAGGAGCTTTCACTATGGGACAAGACCGAAAGAGACAAGATCGAAAAGTTGATACAGAAATTCGAAGTCTCCGAGTATTTCCACGGCAAAGACGTTACATCAGCATGGATTCGCGATTTCACGACGTTCATCGGAAACGATGGTGTATACTCTGGAAACTTCTCGTCAACATTATCCGAATTTTTTTTAAGGTACAGCCATCTCAATTATAATATGGACATTAAAACAGACTCAGATAAAGTTAAATACTCACGATTCTTCGTGTATTCCAAAAATATGGACACCTCGATACGCGAAGGCAAAATGATGTCCGCTGCTCGTGAAATCGCCGATAACCACCACAATTTAACGGTGACAGTGTTTCACCCCGCTTTCATATTCTACGATCAGTACCTCGCCGTTTGGCCGAACACGCGACAGAATCTGCTTATTGCGACGGCCGCCATGTTTGTTGTATCGCTGTTGCTCATACCACATCCGATATGCAGTTTGTGGGTGACTTTCAGCATCGTGTCCATTTGTACAGGGGTCGTAGGTTACATGACGTGGTGGGGCGTTAACCTCGACACGATCTCTATGATAAACATTATCATATGCATCGGTTTCTGTGTTGACTTCTCGGCACATATAACATACGCCTTCGTGTTGTCAGAGGGCAAGACTGGTAATCAGCGCATGCGCAATGCTCTTCATGCTCTTGGGTACCCCATAGCACAGGGGGCGCTGTCGACAATCTTGGGGGTGTCTGCGTTAGCTTTCTCTGCCTCTTACATATTTCGATCTTTCTTCAAGACGATGTTCTTGGTCATTTTGCTGGGCGCATTTCATGGGTTGCTTATTATTCCCGCGCTGTTATCGATAATGGGGCCGCCGAAGATAAAAAAGAAGCGAAGTGCTGTGTCTCCCGAGTTCCCGCCTTCGGTGGTGGGTGGTGTGCACGGCAGGAGCCATCGTGACATGGGACGCATAGAAGCTGATCGTGGTTTCGGTGCGCCACTAGGATACGCCGACGATCTCCAACCAACAAGTCCAGTACGCCCGCGTAGAGATAGCAGTCCGGTGAGATACTGCAGCGTCCAGAATAATCCTCGAAACGTTGATCATGGAATTGGAAACGGCCCTGCACCAATGCCGTACCCCAAGGGCGACCTACCCCCGCGTTATGAGGAGTGGGGGTACCAGAATGGCTGGCCAGGAGAAAACGAGTACGAGGCGTCGCTGAGGGGCAGAGGTCGTCCACAAGACAGATACGTTGGACCACACGAGTACGTGCCACGAGTACAGGCCACCGATGAGCGATATGGGTGGATCACGAGATAACTATGTCGGACCTCGCGAGTACAGGAGACCAATGAGCGATATGGGTCATCCTCGATATCGCCCAGGGTCGCCAGGAGGACACCAGATGGCGAATAACTGGAGCCGATATTGATGAACTTGCAGTCCTCTCCATCAACGACATTTTCAACATTGCATCAAATAAGGGGAAATTGATTCCGGACTAAATAATGAATATCAATAATGTCTGTAATTGAACTATGATAGTAGTATGTCGATGTCACGTGCATATATTTTAAATATTAATGTATCGCGTTACCTCTGCAGTTGAGAAATTAAAAAAAATCGTTAATATATTGGTGGTGACTGAATTGGCGTGGGCTTGTATTTCTGACCATATTCATGATATACACGTGTAGATAAACTGAACCGCTTGATTGCACCGATGAAACAAAATAGATGTCTATAAATGTGTTGGTTTTCTAGATGTTGTAAAACATCTTTCAGGTTTGTTGTGGCCATTAACATTTTTGACTAACAATGTTTCCCAACACTTGGTTTGTCTCCTGGTGTCATTGGAAGTCGTCGTGCTGGACTGCGGAGTGACCGGTGATTCCCAGTCGCTTTACTAGAAGTTCTTGTACAACACGCACAGCTCAGCTTATTGATACGCGTTATTAATGGGATTACCACTAAGTACAAAACAGTAAACATTGTCTAATTTATGGTCAGTATTTTTGTGACTGAGTGTCGCACTAGTGTTTGCTATGCAGCTCACTTCATATACGTATGTATATACGTATGTATGTATGTACGTATGTATACATGTATGTATTTATATATGTATGCATGTAAGCAAATATGCATATAAAACACAAATATGTATGTATGCATGTATTTATGTATATATGTACAAATGTAATCTTATTAATGTGTGCTTGCGTGCATACATGTAAGCACACACATTTGCATGTATGTATTTAATTGTATATTTATGTTTATGAATATTGAATATAATCGTTAGAATAAATAGTTTGAATTTGTTGGACTGTTTGTTATTATATAAAGCACTTCACATTTACTCAAGTCACTTTTCTGCATAATTTAAGTGTCGTTTTATTTGCGTTTGTTGTATTTTGTTTGACATGAATAAAACAATGAACCGACTGATTCATCGACTTGCGTAATCATTAAAATGGCTAAGTCATACCTGTAAACTCTCGCGTATAAACCGTGAAATTCACGATTTTGCCTTAATTGTCACGGTCTCACGGCAAAGTATGAAATTCCCTTTTTTGCGAAAATCAGACAAATAATCTATTTGTATATGTCGCAAGCGAAGGCCTCGGTTAATTTTACCTGTAATACCCGCCTTTTACCGAATAACATATTAAATGTGGCCTGCATTGTCATTTGACAGAACATGCTTTTTGCTGCAACGTTATTGTATTAATGTCATTAGCACATTGAAACAAACTGTGAATATCAAAACACGTGTTTTTATCGTGTCAGTACACGTACGTTGTGTGCATGCTGAAGCATAACTACCTATCAGACTATGTGCTATCACCATAGCGACAAGACACGCAAAAATAACTCGTGATCGCGCGCACGGACGGACGGAAGCACACACCACGCACGCCCTCTTCACTTGCATGCACGGATGCACGCACACAATATAACTTTTTCGATAAACCTACCCTACGGCATAGACCAGACTAGTGGCGTCACCTGGTGATATTGATCTCGAACAGTTTGGAGAATATGCTTGTTGCCGTGCTTCCGCTGTCGTTGTCTTCGTTGTTGAATAAGACTTTCCCGGAAAGCGTAAATAACCGTTGGTCCGTTTTACGGTAACACAACCCCCCCATTATTCCCAGCAAACACACCACTTCACGGCTCCCATTCCCAGTAATCCGTCCACGACCGCCTTTCCCGGCCTTCGCACCGTTTCCATCGGCCGCCCTTTTCTCCAGCGGCGGTATTTTCCAGCATGCCTACCACCCGCAGCCATCCCACACCCAGCGGCCCCTTCCCGATAAATATCCCTCCAGCAACAATATTTACTCAAATCGTGCGTAACGTAACCATGGAAACTTGGGACGTGAGAGAATTAGTGTCCACAACTGCCGAGCGCCAGTTGTCAGCGACTTACAAGTGTGTCCTGTTTATCTATGCGTCGTCGGCGTGCGTAGGTGCTGTTGCACAGGAATACAACAGTTGTATCTGCAGTCCTGGAGAAAAGGAAGTTGTTCTACTTGCGGGTGTTTCAGAATGTTTGTACTTCATATTAACAGTTGAACAAATTATTTTGAAAAACATCAAATGCATTTATTTATAACTTATGTCGTTATGACTACGATTATGCGTGTGAATGAGTGGGACTCGCGAAGCCGCTACAACTCGTTTCAGCGCGCGTTCATTTCTCATGATGTCATTGCTACAAATACCCTTGCGGCAAAAACTCACAGAAACACAGAGTCGTGGCTAAATACCTTTGTAGTACAACAAGCGTTTTGGAAAACAAAAAGTACAATGACCAAAAATTATCATGTTGTTGTGAGAAAGAGGGTAAAATGTACGAACATCTAAAATTAGGTAGCGTGAACCGGGTCTACTTTGAACAGGAGGGCTTCTTTGCACAAACAAATTATAAAGTTTCAGTTCAATTGATTTTTAATGTTCTACTTCGTTCGTAAATAAAATAAAGCCCATTTGTTCTGTGCCAGACGTTTTGCTTTAGAACGAATTTAATGTTTGTACTGAACTGACCAATCATACGTACAACAATGCATGATTTGATACGGAGTATAATGCTGGTGCATGATTATTTTTTTTTTTATAAAAGTAATGATGGAAACATGTGTCCGCAGCTGCGCGGCGCCAGCCGTCGGTGACACGCTAATGTATCCTCTTTACCGATGCATGTTTATAATCAAATGCTGTTGGTGTATTTGGAAGATCACCATTAGTATAGAATTTTAGTCTATGTCGATATTCGGCCCACTAACGGTCTAACCAGATCAGTGGTGACGCCTGGCGACAGTGAATGCGTTTACTTTGAGGAATCTGCATATTGCTAACTAAAAGACCGAGTCATGTTTAGTGTGTTACATTTTTATTTGCCAACAGTTAAACAGTAAGAATTTGTTTCATCCTAAAACTTTTACATGAGTTTAATTTATTTATTTGTGCCAATAAATATATTAACATATTTGGTCAACAAATTATTTTAGAAATCCAACTAGGGACTCTCAGTAAGTCAACAGTACGCCACCTAGCGAGTCTCTCAGATACAATTATATAGAAGTATATTAATTATCACTAGGCGTGTTAACAAATGCGTCTCAAATACAAATATGTTAATTTATTAAAATGCAAATGTATATGTTAATGTTATTTTCCAGAATCGCATTCAAATGGAAATGCAAGTGTTTTCGGGCAGATATCAAACCACCAATGCAAATGTTCTGTTTATGCAGTGGTAAAGGTAATTGTATATATCTCAAATGTTCTGATTGCATATTAAATTTGTGTTGTATTTATAAAACAAACACAGAACAATCACAATTATATTTAAGGAAGTTCGTTGCCTTTTAGAGTATTGTGAAATGCTCCAAGGACCAAGAACCTTTCGGGACCACCATGGTCCCTTCATCAGCGTTAGAATGAACTGTTATTAGGTGTGACATTGTTGTTGCTTGTCACATGACAGCAGTTCCATGAAGATCACGGGAATGTTGTAACCTCCGTCTCGGTTTTCACTGGGTCCTCTCCTTAATTTCAATAGCGTTGTTTATCTTAAACTGGCTATCATTGTCGCAACTCTGGAGGTGATGTAGTGACCCTATTTGAACTGATGTTCCCTCCAACCGTGAGTTGGTCCATATGTGCTCTATGAGCCTGAACTCTAGTGACCTGTTTCGCCCACGTAAGTTTGTTGACAATAGGCACACCGGCAGTGTCTTAATCGACCTACGAATAGAATGACCAAGGCGACGGGTGTTCGAAGAAATCGTTATCATAAACATATAGCGATTTCATTGCGTATTTTGCCATTCCATTGTATGTACTGCTATGTTCATCAGTGTAATACGCTCTGCTTCCATTTGCGTAACACAAAGACAATGTAAAATGCATTGTATGAGTGATGCTGGCGTCATCAACATATCGCTGGGTGTGTCCTTGTTTTGAACATAATATTACATTCCAATCAATTGGTGCAGACATATTTGATATATTTAGTTACATCATCAGTTACAAGCAGCTATATAAAACGTTATTCAACAGTAACGTTGAGGCTTCCAGGATTGATAAATCGTAAACTTTAAACGTTACCATAAGCCTCGTAATGAAGGGCCGAATGCTTAATTAGAATGTACATTTGAATGTTGAACATATAAATGCGCATTCAAAGGCAGTCTTTGAATTTACAGTTGAATCCGTTCCCGGTCCCTCTCACAGAGGGTGATAAATGACTGGAACAAACTGTCAAATGATTGAGTTAATGCTAGTAGTGTGAATACGTTTAAAAATAGAATGGACAGATACCTGATAAGGGCGGACTACACATAAATGAGGAAATTGTTGGACTCTCGATAAGCCAATGGCTTCCTTGTCTACTTGCCATCTGGAACTTTTTGTTTGGGATGGCAATCTTGCTAAATCTTGTTGTTAAAATATTGTTAAAACATTTGAACTTCAGTGCTACCATAAACATTTGATTTTTTTGTATAGGTATTATAGAGTTTTTGCAAGCGCACCGATCTCGGCTCCCTTCCCGATCCCGATCTCGCGCGCGATCGGTACGGTGTAGTAGGAGATCGGGGACCGAGTAGAGTTTTTGCAAGCGCACCGATCTCGGCTCCCTTCTCGATCCCGATCTCGCGCGCGATCGGTACGGTGAGTAGGAGATCGGGGACCGAGTAGAGTTTTTGCAACACCCGCAAACGTAACCTACGCGGATGGCGTCATCTACATCTACCTTAAGTTTTATTGTGTTGTCCCACAAATTACATGTTTATTTAGAGCAGGTGCTATATCTGTTTTGATTTCTAAATAAGATCATCACACCATGTAATTTTTTAAGTGAAAGTAAGTCTGAAGAATAAGTAAATTATAATATATTTCTTTGTTTATATGTGTAAATTTATATCAAAACATTTACGTTTTATATGAACTGAACAATTAATAAATTCAGCTAAATTACCAGAATTTCCAATTCCAAGTAAATGCCAAATCAATCCGTTTTGATTTGTATCAAATAATTTTTTATAAGTCACACAATGTTTGGATCATTTCAACTCCAATTAAGGTTTGACTGACACCCGGATTTTAAATTACACCCCACAATTTGCATACATCCATTATAATTACACATCTTCATAGGTTTAGATAACAGATCTGACAAGAAAAAGTTGACAATGGGGCATTATGTCTCAAATTAATCAAAATAAGAGATTATTGTGGCACTCACATTTTTGGATTCTACCAACAGTTTACCAATTAATGCATTGGTCTGTGTAACCACACATGTCAAACTATAGGGATGTAGCTAGATTAATGTCTGAGTTATGACTATTCCACTTTCTGCCAAAATTATTTTGTATAAGTAAAAATTTTAGAATTTTGCATAGACAATGTGTACCAATATATCTACATTTTCAGCAATTTTCAGATACATACCTTGCAAATTTCTCAAGTTAGAAGCACCTGATAAATATAATCTAGAACTATGACTATGTTTTCGGAAGGTTTTTCTTGCATTTGACAGCAATATTTACATAGTTTTCTTACAACAGCTAGAACAGGTATAAAATCACCTAGTTGATATTGTGTTGTAATGTGAAGCGTCCATCCAAAAATTTGTTTTCAACATTAAGCCATTTGAATAGGGAATCCAAATATGGTCTATTACATTGGCACTGACTGTATTTGTTTTTCATATACACATAAATTGGAATTTTATCTCTATGGCCATAGCATTTTTGGCTGCTATTTAACTATTTACCAACAACATAGAAACTTCAAAGTTCTCATATATATAGGTGTGTTACTGATCCAAATAAGATTTATTCGTGTTCTAACATGTTTTATTGTTAAACTCATTCGATGGCTCAATTTCACACATAAAAAACACAACTTCAATGCCAATGGCAGATTGTGGGAGAATTTATATACAGTAGTAAGTCTGTTACTATCCAGCATCTACAAATAATGGAGAATAACCATGCCAAAATCTTAGTTCTTGCATAAATAGTTTTTGGGTTATTTGTGTACCAGAACAAGAAATATTCATGATATCCGAAAGTATGTAAAATAAAAACACTTGTTTGTATAGTTGCATGTCCCAAATTCGTGCGTCGCACAAATCCGTTGCAATGCGTTTTTTTTTCGTTCTTCAACTAGCGGTTGGTCATTGGGGGTCAGTGTTTATGCTAAACGGACAGTTGCAGTAGTGGGCATCGTATGACCACAAAATATGAATTTATTTATGAGAATAATAGTCGGATAGTTGCGCTAACCTTTCATATGCGAACAAAACAAAAGGTGCACGAATCGAAGACGAAGTTAGGAAACTCGAGTA
>SDWI01001191.1:49419-71703 GCA_009193005.1 Lamellibrachia luymesi
CCTGGGAGGGAGGGAGGGAGGGAGGGAGCTAATGAGTGACTTGATTTTTTTAACTTATGTTTTGTATAAAAAGAATATTTGAGCAAATTGTATTAAAAATCAGTGTTTTCGAGAGGCACTTCTGAATAGTGAAAATACTTCGATAGTGAACAGTGTTCTATAAGATGATGGTGTGTGGGTTGATGCTGTTTGTCCTGATGGTGTGTGCGTTGATGTTGTTTGTCCTGATGGTGTGTGGGTTAATGTTGTTTGTCCTGATGGTGTGTGGATTGATGTTGTTTGTCCTGAAGGTGTGTGGGTTGATGTTGTTTGTCCTGAAGGTGTGTGGGTTGATGTTTTTTGTCCTGAAGGTGTGTGCCTTGATGTTGTTTGTCCTGATGGTGTGTGGGTGATGGTGCTTTGTGTACATGAGTTATTTATCCGTGTTAGTTGAAATTTTGTCCTCTCTAAGTATTGGTGAGTGTGGTTCATCCGTAGAACTGTGAGAGATGATTGAATGAGAGTTGCGTGTTTAAGGTTCTTGTAGAAAATGAATGGCTATGTTGAAGATACATACCAAACACACTAGACATTTGATGGCTGCATTCGAATGTACATTTAGATGCTCAACATTCAAATGTGCATTCAAATGTATCATCATTTGTTGCGCGGCCTGGTGCGTGCGCGTGCGCGTGCGCTTGCGCTTGCGCGTGTGCGTGAGTGTATTGTGCATGAACGAATAATTTACAACACATAATTGTTGATTGTTGTATTGACTGTCTTACATTCATGCGGTCGCCGTAAGAGTATTATATTTGTGTCTTGCTACTGATATTCGCATACACATGTTTTCATACGGTCCGTCTAGTGGATGCAGCTCGAGATTCACAAAAGAGATTCATGCGCGAGATTTATGCACGAGGTAAAAGAGTCAATTACGACATCCGTTTTCTACAGAACTATATATGATTCACAATATTCAGCACTTGCACCAGCTAGATTATACTTTGAAAAGCCCACAAAGGCCAATTTCCGCAGTTTCGTACTTTATATCTGCCCACTAGCCTAGCTAGTATGAGAAAACACTGCAATGTTCATTACGACATCGCCGTTTATTATGACATCCAGACCTTGTTGAAGACAAGTATACATATATCATAATTTGTGATGCTATGACACACTTGTAGGTCTGTACCAGTACCACAGTAGTTGTGTTGAAAATTAATCATTGGTTTTGTATCAGTAATGTTTAAAAGACAAATGTTGATTTATTTTCCAATTTTTTGTTACATAGAAATATGTGGTTATTATTTTCAATAATATGCATAAATAAGGTGTACACATTAATCAAATATTTTAATCATGTACATTAGTATGTGGGTCTGTAGTAGCAGGCACCAAAGTACGGATTATTATTTTCAATGCAGTTGGGTCAAAATAATGCAGCTAACACAAATGGTTGAAGTGGTGTTCATAGTAGCTTAGGCATAAGTACTGCATAATATTAGCTACCCAAAATAATAAATATATTGGAATTTGATGACCGATATATCTTTTTGGTATGATATGTATGATTTGTCAAACAACTTTGCCCCCCCTCCCCCCCCCCGACGGTACGAGCAAGTGAATGTGTCCTAAGACAGACAATTACACCAGTGACAAGGATGAGTTACAAAGTGCTTACTACAACAAAGCATATGTGACAATGTGTCCGCCTTTAATTAAGCATTATAAAGAGTAAGTACTGAATCACAAAAGATTTGTAACAATCAGTCCAGACAGGAGTCGCACTGCTGCAGCCTTCTTTGTTTACGTAGGCAATCTTGCTAAATATTGTCAAATGTTGTTAAATCTAGTTAAATATTGTCTCATCTTGTCAAATATTGTCACCAAATCAAACATTAGGTATGACAACGACGAAAGCGACACAAAACGGCGAAGAAAACACACCACTTAACACATTCTACTTATGGTGACAATGGCACAGGCGGAAGTGACGTCTACGATCTACGCAGACATCGGATAAGTCGTATTTTCTCCACCTGAAACAAGATCTCATTAACTAAGTCCGGCAACGATGTGGTATATTTTGATGCTGCTATATTTGGAATGCGCAATGCAAATTGTTCGCCACTTGTGTGCGTCATTTCGCCTGATACCAGCGTCTTATATAGTGCACACGATTCTAGGATATTACCCCACGGACATTATTCTCGGACAAAATTCCCCCTCCATGGGGTTATGTACCAAGGAGTGATGCATACGTTATCCCTCCTGACATTACTCCTGCCATGTAAATGCGTTAAATGAACACTGAAACACATAAGAATAGCGTGTGTGCTTATTACAGGGGAAAAACACCCAAAGAAACCCTACCCATAATTGAAACACTAACAGTAACCCCTAACCCCTAAAAGAAACCCTAAGTTTAATAAATGTATATTGTAAACCTAATCCTAAAACCTCAAAACACGCATACTACCTCTAAGCCATTCTGTACATTCCTTGTACTAAACCGGTACAGTAAAAACAAAATTGGTAAAACTAAACCGTAAAGAAAAAAGTATATACGAATATATTGCCATTACTGTTCCCAATGAGAGAATATGCAACATCAGTGTCGGACCTCTTGACATCCGAATTTAGGGATGCTACTAAACCAGACCATCGTAAATACGGTCAATGTATTCATGCCTGTAGAAAGTATCCCTGATTTTCAAATATTATTTACTTTCCAGCATACACTGCACAAACATTACACATATAATGCAAATACCACTGTTGTTCTAAGATATATTGCATACCTATATGTTGTTCAGTACGTTTCACTAAACAATGCACACTGCCAAATTGGATCTACTTTTTGTATTGTATTGTTTTATTGTATTGTATTTTATTCAGTTCCAACAGTTCCAAAGACCCAGTAATTGATAAAAAAATATAACAACAGTACGAATAAATAATAAAAACAGTAAGAACAACATATATATATATATATATATANTGTACATAGGTAAATGTTGCGCAAATACGCTTAATAAAACCACACGTCTTAAAAGCTTTAGAGACATTACGACTAATATGATCTTTAACATCCAAATTACTATTCAATGTGACTCCGAAATCTTTGACAGCGGTGACCCTGGGTAGAGACTGGCATAAGATGGCGTAGTCAAAAGATAAGTATTTCTTTTTGTTAGTGAAAGTCATTATGCAGCATTTGTCTGCATTAAGTTTGAGGTGCCAGGTCTCACACCAGAGGCACACACTGTCCAGATGTCCGCGCATGCTCGTTGCGCGAACTCCAGTTATTTCACAAGTCATATATTTACGTGACACCGGAATCGAAAAGAGACGACTTACCCTTTTCAATAAGTACTTTATTCGCAGAAGTCTTAAGTCGAACACGCAATCGTCGTAATCGCTCACAACGCTTCGTCTGCCGTACGCGCCACCACTGCCCCAGCCCAGACTTTGCGTCATCTGACCAGTGACCATGGCCGGACAACTGACCAGTAGTAACAGACCGACGCTCACACACACGGACAACAACACGGGCACTTTCATCTTTGACGTCAGATAGATCTGGGAATAAAAAAGATCAGCTCGTTAACAAATATTACTCTTACTTCCATGTAACGACAACAGATTGCAAAACAAAAGCTAGCTATGACTTTTACGCCTAGGTCTGCGAAGCTAGGCATAGGAGATGGAAAGTTTGTGTTTATTTTGATCTTTATATGGAAGTAAGAGTAATGTTTGATTACGTCACATGTATGCCTATGGTAGATATAGGAGGAAAAGATTGGCAGCTCTGTGTGGTGGTTTTCGTGGTTCGGTCAGTAAGTAAATACGATCGCAGTCAAAGGCTACTGGCGTCGCTAAACTGCTCCGAAAGAGCCGAATTCGAAGATGATTATGCGGTATCACTTGTCGTTAGCAGTTCGAAATAGTAACGCGAGTGAAACTATGCTGAAGCATTGCATCTAACTATGATCGAGCTAGCGTGTGTTTGTATGTATGTTTGTATGTGGTTATGTTAACGTTTTATTCCAAGACGGCTTGTACCTCTGACCCTAAACTTTCAGGTAATAATATACAACCCCATGAATGAAACGTAATGCCTTTATTTAAAAAAATACCCCGTATATCAAGGGTTCTTAATGGTTTTATGGTAGATCAAATGTTCGTTACGCAAAACGTTAACTTCCAACAATCGTAGAAACCACGTGCGCGCGCGCGGGTGAATACTTCTGTGCGTAAACCGTTTGAGACTACGTAGCGCCATCTGGGCGGTTTATATTAATTATAGTAGACGACACGCACCCACGAGACTTGGGACAGAGTTTTGAGAAGGTTTGGACGAGACGCAGCAACATACCAGGCGTCTGCATTACACGAGCAATGAGGGGCGCTGCTTGCTCAACGCACCACCATCTTATCAAATGCATCTTCAAGATGGACATGCACGTAACGCGAAGACGACAAGCGACAAAACCGAAGCGAAGGCTGAATGTCACAAAGCTGCATACGACTACCTGTAGAGCTGATCTATGCAACTCTATGCAACATGTTTTGCGTCGTATTCGACCCCTGCCGATAATTTGATCAAAGATGACTGGGAGTCCTTACGCTCTACCGTCCACACTGCTGCCGCAGAATCTCTCGGCTACCCGCGACGTGTAAACACAGATTGGTTTGATTACAACGATCCAGCGATAGAAACACTTCTTCGAGATAACCGCTCTGCACTTCAGGAACGACTTAGCAACTCTCAGTCGCAAACTGCGATACAACATCATGCACAAACCAAGTCGAAGCTTCAGCGCGAACTACGACACATGGAAAACAGCTGGTGGGACGCGAAAGCCGACGAAGTGCAAGCATTTTTTTATCGAGGTGACTCCAGGGGAGTCTTTCTGAGTATTTACGGGCCGCGCCGACCTACAAGCAGCCCGATGCTGTTCGCTGATGGAAATACTCTGTTGACCAGCAAACCGGATATCCTGAGCCGCTGGAAGGACTACTACGCGAAGTTGCTAAACCGACCCTCCGAAATCAATGACCAAATCCTACAGTCAATCCAACAGTGTCCCATCCGAGATGAGTTGGATGAATTTCCGACAAAACGAGAGATCGAACAAGCAATCCACTACAAACAATAAGGCATCCAGATTAGACGGGATCCAGGCTGAGATGTACAAACACGGAGGTAAAACCCTCGTTGCCAATCTGCTCGACAGATACAGACGCTACTCGGAGTCTGGTGAACTGCCGCAAGACTTCAACGATGCACTGATTGTGATCATCTATAAACTTAAAGGAGATCGGCAGGACTGCGACAACTATCGCGGAATCTCGCTACTAGCCATTGCAAGCAAAATCTTACAAAAAATTCTCCTCCAGCGACTGCTGGTCGTTGCTAATGATGTCCCTCCAGAAGCACAGTGCGGATTTCATTTATCACGCACTACGATCGACACGATCTTCGTGAAATGGGGACACGCTCATGCAGTTTGCTACTTACAACAAACTAGGTCTGGCCAATACATATGGTCCTCACAAAGCATCCAGGAGATGGACGTCGCACTCTCCGAATGGCCAGCATCACAATCAGATCGATTACATATTGCTGAAACAGCGATTCCGGTCTGGCATACATATTGCAAAGACGCGGAGGTTTCCATGTGCAGACATAGGAAGTGAGCATGACTAGGTCATGATGAACTTCCGTCTCCGTCTGAAAAAGATTGTCAAACCAAAGCAAGTAAGGATGAAGTTCGACCTAGAAACGTTCAAAGACCCTAAAATTGCATAAGCATTCCAAGCAATGATAGGTGTGAAATTTGCGCCTCTTACCACCATAGAGGACGAAAACACCGACATAGAGACATTGACCAACAAGTTCAACAATGCAATGACTGATACAGCCAGTGTGATCCTCGGCAAACTCCGTCATAAGAAGAAACCCTGGGTCACCATCGAACTACTTGACATGTGTGACAAAAGAAGAGTACTGAAAAAGGGGAAGAACAGCCCCGGGGGAACTGATAAATATAGGGAAATCAACAAAGAAATCAGAACAGGCACGAAAGAAGCAGCCAAAGAAAGATGGATAGAAGAACAGTGCAGCGAAATAGAAGACAACCTGAACAAGAACAGTAGCAAAATAGCAATCCAAGTCGTAAAAGATCTGACAAGTGAGAAGAAAGGAAGAATAAACACCATCCAAGACAAGTCAGGAAAATGCCTCAAGGAAGAAAGAGAGATTATCAACCGATGGACAGAGTACTGCACCGAGCTATACAACAGCCAGACCAAAGGATATGCAGCAGGATTGGATTGTCTTACGAACACCGAAGAGAATAAGTTCCCAATTATTCGTGAAGAAGTGGAGGCTGCAGTTAAATCCTTAAAGAAAGGGATATCAGCTGGAGTTGACAACACACTAGCTGAATTAATACAAGCTGGGCGAGAAGCTGTGACCAACATCCTCACAGCAATCTGCAATAATATCTGGCACACAGGAAATTGGCCTACTCCATGGACCCAATCAATGGTCATCATACTTCCAAAAAAATGAATGGCACCCTGGGGGAATGGTTTCGCACCATCACTGGAGTCCGCCAGGGCCGCCTTCTATCACCCACTATATTGTAATATATTTTCAGGGAGGATCATGACTGACGCCTTTGAAGATCACGTATGAACAGTCAGCATCGGAGGCAGGACAATAACAAGTTTACGGTTTGCAGGTGATATTGATGGCTTAGCAGGGGATGAACAGGAGCTTGCTGACCTAGTGATACATCTCCGTCCTACGGAGTGGAAATTGGTGCTGAGAAAACCACGCTAATGACCAACAACACCAATGGTATCAACAAGAAGATTACAGTGAATGGACAAAGATTATAAACAGTGTCCAAGTTCAAGTACCTGGGTTCAGTTATCACAGATGAGGTATGCAAACCTGAGATCATTTCAAGGATTGCCCAGACAAAAGCAGCGATGACAAGACTGAAACCAGTATGGAAAGATAAAAACATCAACCTTCGATCCAAAATCAGACTGATGCGATCACTTGTCATGTCATTATTTCTATATGAATGCAAGACATGGACTCTTACAGCCGAACTGCAAAGAATAGTACAAGCCATGGAAATGAGGTGCTATCAAAAGATCCTTTGCATCTCACACAAGGACCATGTAACCAACGAAGAGGTCCACAACAGAATCAAACAAGCCATCGGGCCCTATGAAGTCGTCCTAATGACGATAAAGAGAAAGAAGCTGAAATGGTATGGACATGTCTCACGAACATCCGGCATGACAACGACCATTCTGCAAAGCACCGTTAGGGGAGCAAGAAGACGAGGAAGACAGAGGAAGCGGTGAGAGGACAACATCAAAGATTGGACAGGCCTGGACTTCTCAGAGACACAAAGGGCAGCAGACGACAGGAAAAAGTGGAGAGAGCTGGTTGCGAGGTCATCGGTAGTGCCCCAACGAAACTATGGGTTACGGTATTGATGATGATGATGCTGATGATGATGATGATGCTAATGTGGTGATAATCGTGCAAAAGGCGGTGCGCCGTAACTCGGCACCTTACCGATATTCATCGACGTACCTTGGGGTTTGCATTGCCATGGTTTTACATTAAAGCATATACCGATGTATATATTACTACTGGTATATTTTATTCTAAACTTCTCAGTTGTATTTTCTACTTTGGTGCTGTGCAAACCTAATGACATGCATAGATACAATTGAAATTCAATTCCTAGTACACCTTAACGGAGTGGCTACTCGTCCGGATACGGTCGAATAGCCTGGGGATTGCAGTAGCTGATCCAGGGGGGTCTTAGGGGTCTCAAGACCCCCTGTGTCCGTGGCAAATATTACGACAAATGACAACATATATAGGCCTACATCGGAACTAGTGTCAATGTAAAGACGGAAGTATTAGCAGCCGGCTAATAGTAACCCTTCTTTAAGTAGAACGACACATGTTTCGTCCCACGACTGTCTTAAGTTGTACTGTGGCTGTAGGCTGTATGCATTGAGATTGTTATGTAGTTGTCGAACAATGTCCGTTGACCGTGTGTTCAGTGCCTCAGTGGTCAGTGACTGCACAGTAATTGCATGTGTCTCTGTGTGTCCACTCATGCATGCACGGGAATGCATCATTGACAGGGTAAGGGGTAACGGAAGGGTCATATGGCTGCGGGTAGGGCACACGGGAATGGCTATCACTGGCGCTGGACACGACTTGGGCAAGCAACTAACGTTGAGAGTAGCTAGTGGTTTCTTGCGGATTGTTTAACTTATAGTTCTTCTGTTCTACATACATTTTCCGCTTACATACTTCTGTGTAGTGTTACTAAAAATATACTATACACATGATTAATATATACATCTAGCACACAACAGGTCTTGCTGTTTTTTTAAACGGGTAAACCTTTCACATGATTAGAAGTGTGTGAAGTTATGTTGCACTGGTCATGCTGTTGATTGAAACGACAAGTTGTGTGATGTATTACATCAGGGATGGTGATTTTGCCGAATTGTTATGTATTTTGAAGATGGCGTGGTCGGATAACTTCGCCATTTGGCGGTTTGACAGTGACGACTGTATCATGCAAAAGCTGATATTTTCTTGTGTGTTTTTTGCACATTGCAACGTTATCCGATTAGTCAGTCAGTAATCACAAATGTTTGTTCAACAACAACCAACTTTACAAATTCCAGTTTGCGTTTGCACCATTTGCAACATGTACAAAATAAAATAAACAATAGAGTGTTGGTGGAAAGGGAGTGAACAGAAGTGTGATACTTATCTACGGTTCATCCCCAACTAGTATAATTATTTATGATACAAATATATCTTACAACAAATATAAATTACAAATCCACAATTAATAACTAAAACAAACAATGGATATTATTTAGATTTTTTTTTCTTATGCACATTGATTTTATGTTGGTACGGACACGATGACTTCTGAAGGTATCTTTTTATCGAGTACCATGTGTTGAAACATACTATTACAAGTAGTGCGTTGTGATATACATAATAATCGCTGTATTAAATTTAACTAGGTCTACACATTTCAAAATACGCAGTTGCTTAAAGAGGGTGCTGGTTTGCTCCAAACGTTTCGCGCCACAAACTAGATGAACTACTCGTTTCTGCAGTACTGTATTACACCTAACGTTCGTTACATAGGTGTTTCCCCATATCTCACTACAATAGTTAATATATGGCAAAAACAGTTAACCATACAACACGTACATTCCGTCATAATTAATTAGACAACTTGCTTTGTAAATGATCGCTGCAACTTTCGACAATTTTGTTAATCATTTCATTATGCTGATCCTACCTGATTAAACAAAGAATGAAATTTTTTTAATTCACACAAGATAAAATAATAACCTGAGGGGATCTGATTATTTCTTGGTAATTACGAATGGAATCCGCAACAAATTACAACACGAGTTAAGTTAGTCATTACATTGATTAAAATGTACATAATTAAGGCCCAAAATATTTAAATAATATTTATTTAACATCAAACAATTACCTTCACTAGACTGTTAGTAGCGACACCTGGCGAACAAGCGCACAGTTATATCGTATAGCGTTGCGTAAGAACTAACGAAAATAAAATTTCGTTTGAGTAAGCAACCCGGAATCCTACGAAACTACGGATGAATGCAGTCAAATCGGTCATAGCATAAGCTGATTCACGCGAGTTTGTCATGTCCTATACTACTATTTATATCTAAATATAGTCCACGTTCCGTAAATAACCTACGAACTTTTATGTATCCGGTCAAATAGCATATAACTATAAGTTGTCATGGGCTATTTGTCCGTATCCGGTCGTATAGCCCCACAGGCTATTTGTCCGTATCCGGTCGTATAGCACCCAGGCTATTTGTCCGTATCCGGTCAAATAGCCACGGCCTAACGTTTGGCCGTTTTACGTAGCGAACAATTGATTTACCATAAAAACCACTAAGATGCCTTGATATACGGGGTATTACGAAAAAAAGAAAGGCGTTAGATTTCATAGTCAACGTTGCACACCAAGTCTGCAGTGGCAGCACCTTACAAGTCAGGGTGGCCAAGCAGTATCGGCGCCTGGTGGCTAACTCATAATTACATATATTACGTTGGCCTACACAGTTGTACAATTAAGGTTGTGTACTAACTACAGCACGTACGCAATTAGAGGTACAATTGTGTATGCAGATCCTTCCACATAATCTTTGACGTGGCAATTTGTAAATAATAACTGGCGATCCCTCGTTTACCCATTTAGTGATTTCTTCCAAAAAACAACACATTTGGTAATCATGACCTCGCTTTTAGGATTCCATGTTGAGATGGATTTAATAATTTATGCCTAACAAGGAAGTCCACCAAATTATGGTCTTTAATTAACCTTTCAAATAGTTTACAAATCACTGATGCTAGACTCACTGTTTTGTAATTCTCTGACTTATTTCTCGAACCCTTTTTAAATAATGGTATGATGTTTGCTTCTTACCATTCCAATGGAACCACTCCAAATTTTAATGACAAGTTGAACACTCTTGCAAGTAGGAAACTGGTTTGTTCTACAGTTTCCATTAATAGTTATTTTGTGGAATTCCATCCACTCCATGTGATTTGTTATCCTTCATTGCTTTTACTTTTTGCTATAATTTCTGGAGTTATTATTAACCGCTCTAAATAGTCCGATTTAGCCTCCAGAAAATTAGCATATGGAACTGGCTTTGAACTAATATATTCTCTGGTCTGGCCTATCTATGCTAAGGTTATTCGTGCCATTAACGCGACTGTTAACCGTGACACTTCAAAGTAACTGTAACACTCGTGCGTGCGTGCGTGCGTGCGTGCGTGCGTGCGTGCGTGTGCGTATATATGTAATCTCGGAAATAATGGAGCTGCGCCGTATGTGACATCCGTGTTTTGCACATAATCTGATGTGACTAGAGTCCGATTTTTAGTGGCAGTTTCCGTTACAGATGGTACAGGGGTAGAGAGTTTATGTACAAACGTGGTAGTCGTTGGCCTTTCTCTCCGACGCTCTCTTTTCTCCGTCCATATTTGGATTCTTCTTTCTTCTGATTTCCTGATAGCTCTCTGCACAACCTGCGATCTCCTGCAGCATGTTCCCCGGTGTAGCAGCCAGGGTGCTCATTGTCGTTCTCGTAGACGTCCGAAAGTGGTTGAGGCCGACTGGATCCGAGCCAACAAACGCGGAATGGGACGCAAATCCATTGTCGACAGCGTATACAATATCTGTAAGACTTTTTAACTCACAGTTGACGTGACTTGTCGTCGCATTAAGGCTACGTTGAGGATATATTTTAATATGAATCGTGTGTTGGGTGAGGAAACCCAATTTAACTTTCCCACATTGAGTGAAATGCTAAAATTAATTACACTTTATTAACATTTCCATTCGAATTTGAGCCTGTTAGTTGATTCAGAAATAAAGATTTATTTACGGTTTCCTTCTGATAAAGAAAGTCCGACATTCCTTGAATGACTATTTTCTTATTTAAAATAACTGTGGGGCAGAACAATGAATGGATCAGCCAGGAAATGCTGGCAAACGGGTAATTAGTGTTAATAGCCCCCCTAAGGGCTAAGTTATAATTGAAAATGTTGCTACGCTTTGTGTGACAATATAACGGTTGTTTGTTTGTTTGTTTCGTGGCTGGGCTCTCGGCTAAAGTAGCCACGGATTGAAATGTCCTGTGTTTGAATTAATCGAAATGTCCACGACCTCCAATCACAGGAACTGTCGCAAGCGGTCGTTTAGCGCCGAAGAAACGTTCTCGCATGAATTTGCTTTTGTGTTCTGAGCTAACGACATTATTGTTCCTGGTGCTGGTTTATATTTCAGTGAGTGCTAGCATGCACGTCAAAATGTTTCACACACACACACACACACACACACACACACACACANATTATTATTACTATTATTATTATTTCGCCCTGTCGCTAGCAGTATGCAACAAGACTGAAGTCATGAATTCCCAGCAACACTGGCATGCCACCTCAACGATGACATGGAAGTAAAAAAACAATGATATGTATGATATTTATTAAATTTTCCAATGTGTATACATACTAACGTTTATTCATCAATCAAGAGCACATACAGGTACATCGAACCTTATGAAGTACACGTGCATGTGCAAGTATATTTTTGTCAAATCAATCAACGCACTATTAGTCGACAGTTATGCTCCATCTTTGTCCATTGTTGCATTTAGGGAATGTCGCTATTTCAATGTTAACGTCTATCGGTTTGTATTTGGTTGGACGAAACACTTTCCCCTCAACGCTAAAGTGCTGAAGGCCTTAACACAAATCGGCATTCAATTCTTTCCTGGGATTCACATTTCATCTTTGTACCACTCAATGTAAGTGGTGATCAAACATTATCTAAGCAAACAAGCTAAGACATCACTAACCCCACGTGTAGTTATTGTTTGTTTGGCGTTAAAATAGTCTGCCTAGCTCGTTAGACAACCTTAAGAATAATTGGATGAAGAACGAACCAACACAGTGCAACGTTACAAATGTGTGAACACAAAGTTATAACAATAATATTAAATGTAAATTTAACAAGCATTGCGTCATAATTGTAAAAAAAATGGTACGAAGGTTTTGTATTATTATTATCTTATTGATAATCTAAATTATTCTGTGCATATATTTGTAACACGAAGAAGAGTTCGTACGTTTAGTATTTAAAAAGTGATCGAAGGTCTACACTACCAAATACACAGACATCATGTGGGACATATTGCCCAATTCTTGTATATTAAGTTCTGCGTCAAAAATCTGGTAATCCGACTGTTATTGTGTCAAACATTAAATAATCATAAAGAAACGTCTCTATTCGTGATAACATAGTTTGTTATGTAGCCACTCTTTGCTGTCAGTACTAGTCTGTGAAAGTATACACGTGGTCATGCTGGATGTTTTCAATCCTAAAACATTAACCTTTTCGCGATTTTTCGAAGTCTGCCTTTATTTTGGACAGAATTGCTTTACTGACATCCGGGTCCTGCAGGAACATGTGTGCTCCGCGGTAGACTTTGCTGCGGTACTTGTACTTCCGGTCGGCCACGTTAGACCAGCCGGCCATTTTGCTGGATGGCGCAAACAAGTCGTTGCTACCGCTCAACGCCGTGATGTTACAGGGTAGTCGGTCGGCGTGGTTGTAGGTGTAGGCGCTACACATCTTTACACCTGCAGCCAGGCACGGCTTCAGTCGCTTCATGATGGTTGGATTGGAAGCCAGTCACGGGTCGAGGTAGGTGAAGCGTGGAACGTAAGACGTGAGCACGTTTATTGGCGTGGACGGTTCGAAAACATCTTTTGGCACATTCTGGGGGTGTTGGTATGGGATAGTCGGCGCTGACCACGTGGCCACGTACAAGTGTGTCGGACACAGATTGTGCTTCGCCTGCAGGTAGTGGGCACTCTCGAATGCCAGTAGCGCCCCCAAGCTGTTGCCGTATAAGACGAAGCGGTCGGGCTTAAGCAGCGGAACCAACTCACGACTCACAGACTCTACGATCTCTTGTAGGTCGTCGACTGGCGTCTCGGTGAATCTCGCCTCCCAGCCGGGCGGCTGAACGACGAACATCTCCCATCCCTGCTTCTCCAAGTGATTCGGCCAGTTCCGGAAGTTGGTGGGGCCACCGCCGTTCGGAGGGAAACATACAATTTGCGCGAGAACGTGAAGAGGGTTATTGGATTTCTGTACCCATTTGGGCCGTTTCTGCGACTTTTCGTTTTCGACATCCGCTTCCGTCGGCGAACTGCCCAATGCGGAACCTTCGTCATACATCACCTTGGCGTAGATCGAATTGCAGACGGAATTCAACGTAGTTTTGTCATTTAGCAGTTCTACAGGCAGAAACTGAATGTCGAAAACATCCATTATTTCGTTGCTGAGGTCGGTCGCCATGAGAGAATCGACGCCGAGGCTGACTGGCGATGAGTCGGCAGACACGTCTGTTTCTTCGACCCCGAGAAGTTTCGCCATGGACGAAGTGAGGTGACCCATGATGATTTCCTTTCCTTCGTCTGGGGTTGCTTCGCGAATGCGATCCTTCATCGTTTTCCCATCGGCGTTTCCTAGTGTCACGCCCTCCATCAGTTTCTTGAAACGCGACAAAAAACCTCCTGCAACCTTTTCGTTCTGTATCATTGCGCCCCGGAAAGCTTCGGCAAATTTGTTGTTGTCGAATGCGGCAGTGATGCCTAGGTGGTCGATATCGAAACTTATCATCGTCGCTACTGCGTTGAGAGCCTTTTTCGGAGTTACCGAGGACATTCCCTTCTTGTCGTACGCGCTGACGAGTTCGCTGCGGTGGGCGAAACCAGTAGAGTTGATGACTCCGATGCACGCGACGCTGCTCGGCAGACCGAGTGAACGACGGAGGTCTCCCAAGCTCAGCAAGAAGGCGTTCGCCACGCAGTAATTGCCCTGAGTCGCATTACCGACCAGTCCAATGAACGACGAGTACATGACAAAGTGTTGCAGTGGCAGATTATTGCGCAGCGACAGTTGGTGTAGGACGAGGCATCCGTAGGCTTTTGGCATCATGACGTCCATCCAATCGTCATGATACATCTCCGTCATCCAGCCATCGCGGAACACCGCCGCGCTGTGAAAGATGCCTTCGATCTGGTGAGGTTTCCTCTGCAGATTGTCAATGACCACTTCCATTCTCTTGTAGTTGGACACATCCGCCTTGAATGCATAGATTTGACAGCCGGCTTCTTCCAGGGCCGAGATGTCGCTCTGCTGGTCTGGTGTGGCTTCACTACGCCCGATGATGGCCACGTGTTTGGCGCCCTTTGAACAGAGCCATCTGACGGTCGCCATGCCGAAACCTCTCATGCCGCCAGTGACTATGTAGATGGCATTACTATTTGGATGGAATCGATTGCCGTCGAATGAGAGAGACGCCGGACATTTGCCGTCTACGACTGTCACATTCTTTCCTTTCTCAACATCACTGATGTTTTGACCGATGGCAACGGATAGTTCTTGCTTACGAAGCGAAGCGGCATGAGCATCGAATTGCGGCAAAGCTTTCTGGTCGGAGTCTTCCAATATGGCGAACATTCGCGTCGCCAATGTCGGAAATTCGTCTGCCTGCCAGATGGCGCTGTTGCTGAGCAGCACGAGGCGCTTGTTGCGAAGAAGTGTTCCTCGACTTGGTACCGCCTCCTTGTCGTCTGCCATGTACATAACGACCGTTCCGAACTTGCGCACTGATCTGAGCAGCCCCTCTACATTTGCCTCCGCCAAATTGTCTGCTTTTAGTGCAATGAGTGCGTCGAAGACTTCGGCAGATCGTTGCCTGGCTTTCCCTGTTTGCTTTGTGAACAAAGTAACAGAGTGTCCCTGGTGACGCAGGACTTTCGTCAACATGGAACTTTGGTCATCTGAAGTGTTCAGGGAGTAGATCGCTAGTTTCGACTCGGGTCGCAAGATGTCGCCACCGTTAAAAAGATAAAGCCCCGGCAGGAAATTGTCGAGCTGACTCAACACGTCAGCAGATCCGCCTACGTTTGACGGCACTCGGACAACTTCTCCTGGCGATAGGCGCATCTTCGTCTTGAGAACACCTTCACACAGGGCGACCACTTTATCGCCCGGTTTCACGAACTGTACCTCTGGGTGGACAGCGTCAATGATGCCGCACACCACTGCTTTTGTCGCACCGTCCACTGAGACAACACTGAAGGCTTCTAAGTTGATGTCTACTTCAGAGCGAATAAACTCGCTAATGTCTTCTTCTTGTGATTCGATCACTCTGATGGTGTCACCATCTAGAGGGAGTTTCCATGGTACGGACGTCGATTTCATATCGGTGGCTAGGGATTTGGTTAGACGACGCACCAGAATTTTGGCTTCTACGCCGGTTGTTGGTCTGATGGCAAATTAATTCTCAGGCAGCAAAGGAGGGATGACAAGTCTCGCCATGATGGCGGCGTCACGTTCGAGATCCATATCCTGCGAGAGATCTACACTGGCCATCGGGTTTAGGTAGAACTCGTGAATCGCTGTCAGCGCCACCGAGTGGACGGTATTCAGACAAGGTCGAGGTATGTCCCCGGTTTGAAAATAGGCGGCTCCACGGGTCACCATCCACATCTTTGGCGCGTTAGCGGGGAAAGTTTCTTTGAGCTTTAGCAGAACTGATGCTGCGGTGATACAGCTCTTATCAATGGCTGTTGTGAACTGGTCGGCATCCATCTGACCGGAATCCTCTTCCATCGGGTCCACGTACAACACGACTGCGTCATATGGCGTTAGTTCGTGACATTTCCTCGGAAGTTCGTCAAGTTTCCGGGTCGACACCCATCGCACTTCAGAGGCGCCTTCTCTCTTCATCGCTGCCGCTAGTTGGTTCGCGTCCTGTCCCTTGTCGCAGACAATCACGGCCTTGTCTACCTGGCCACCCGTGTCACGAGGGTGTTCGTCTATGTTGAAGGGTTGCCAGGACAATGACCACGTGTGCAGGGCTTGGTTGTTTTGGACATTGGGCATAGGGTCAAAGCGGATTCCAGTCAGCGCGCAGAAAACGATGTTCGTGCTGACGTCAGCAGCACGTACGTCGCCGTACCTGATTCCATCTGTCACGTACGTCTTGACGTGCATTACAATCTTCTCCGACGGCTCGCCATACAACTCCACCTGACAAGAATAAACATTGTCATATCTGATAGTTCAAGTTGTAAAGCTGTTTGTTTTGTCAAATAGCAGGTCGCTCGAGATTGGAAATTCGCACAAACGCGTATTCTACAAAATGGCAATGATTTCCAAATGGTATTCCAATAGAAAAACAATCATTGTTAAAATATATTTTTGGTATTTTGTTTATTAATTTCAAAAAGAAGTGACAAGCCTATCAACTTGGATCACGTGATCAGCTTTATACATGGATAAATCCTACGGCAATTTGACTCATTATAACTATAACGTCTAACATGCTAGATGTTGCCGAAAGGTCATTGAATGATAATGTTGGAATCTTACACATTTAGGACAAATTTAGTAGCTCCAAAAGGCAATTTGTTTTGTGTTATTGTCCACATAATTGATCAAAGCAAACAGAGATGTAGAATGAAGAACACAAATTTACAATTGCCACCATCGTTTTTCTACATGGAAGCGGTACCATGTCCAGTGTATGCCCAAGAGGCGTTGTAACTAGACAACTCACCTCGCCAAAACTGTAAGGCACCTCCATCGTGTAGTGGAATGGTTCCTTCCGTCTTTCTGCCAACATCGTTCCCCCAACAAGAACCATCAGAAGGTAGCCGTGTAGAAGACCGTCGAAGAAGCCCGGATGGTAGGCGTAGTTGTGGAAATCATGGATGATTTCCTTCGACGCGTCTGCGTACATAACTGCCTCTGTGGCGTCGTCGTTGATGAAGATAGTTTTTGCGCTTCGGAAAGCCGGACCAAGGAGAAAGCCGTTATCGAAAAACAGTTTGTAAGTGATCTCCGACTCGTTTGTGCAGCGACGTCGCAATTTCTCGATCGACAGTCGTATAAGCGTATCACCGCGGGAGATCGTCACTGGCTTGTCGTCTTCGTCGACTTCTTCCCCTCTCAAGTCGATCTGTCCGCTGGCATGCAGCATCCACTCAGCAGAAGACAACTTACTCCACACTGCGACCGACCACAGCTTCTCGTCACTTCCTGGCTCGCTCGATGCCGTCGTCAGAAGTTCCACTTCTTCTTGTTTCGGGAAGAAAAGGAATTTCCGGAAGCGTAGGTTGCGCACGCGCAAAATATCGTTTCCGACTTGAAGTTCGTTTGTGATTTATATTATCATATCCGTGTAGCCAACATCGGGCAGCACGATCATGCCCTGGATCACGTGATCCGCAATCCAAGGGGTACTGGAGACTGACGCATGCGGCTGGTGCCACGTGATCTTGCGAGAGGTACTTTCTTCGGCAATTGCCGGAGATACACTCTTCCGTCCCAGAAGTGGATGAATCGGGAATAAGTTCAGCTCCCTAGAAAATTTAGGATAGTGTCCACACTCTCCCCGTTGCCACTGGTATGGCAATGCTGGGTGCGTCCGTGTCCGTGCGGCTGCGATGCAACTTGGCAAACTTCTTGTGCACATGCTTACGTAACGGCTCTTGCTGGAAACTGTGGAATGCGTTCTGGACGTTGAGAAACGTATGTCGAACGCCCCTTTCGCTAAACACGGCAGCGAAGGCATCGAGGGCATCACGCCTGCCGGACAGCACCGTCTGCGATGTTGACGGCGGCAATGTCGACTTTGGCGAAGACGACTTTGTTTGTCGCGCGGATTTCTTCCGCCTCCTGCTGCGACACTCTCGCAGCCAGCATTTTCCCTGAACCGCTCGTCATCTTCAACGCTCGCGCTCGCTCGTAGATGACGTAGACCGCGTTCTGGAAGGATAATTTGGCGCATGCGTACGCCGCGGCCACCTCGCCCACGCTGTGACCAATGACGACATCGGGAATGACGTCATACTTCTTGAGTAGCTCCGTCAATGCCATTTGTACGACGCAGATAGTCGGCTGGGCGTATTCTGCAGGAAATATAATACAACCATATGGTAACTGGATGTGTAACATCATATATCAGTTAGGTGTTACATCTATCAGTTAGGTGTTACGGTCAGTTGGGTCTACATACAGCAGCACCCAACAACATATACTACTACAATTAATACCAACACTATCTATTCTCCTCCTGATATTTCTAATGCTACTGGTACTAAATAATATCGTACCAGTTTCGTGGATACGGTCTTTGAAATGGCTGTTCTTTAGCTGCTCCATCACCGACCAGCTGCACTTGAGAGTTTTCAGCACTTTGTCGAATTTCTGAAGTAACAAACATTAATTATTACATGCACTCGCTTCTACTCTCAAAATTGCATATACGTAGTTACTGTGTAATTCCTACGCATGTTATATCCTCAATGATAATAATGATAATTGAAGCATTCGGCATATTCGCAATTTAGTTGCACATATTTTAGGCTGCATGCAACTTTTCACTTACCACGATAGTTTCCCGAAACACCGGCTCTGCTTGGAGCAGCGCTTGTCCCATGCCGAACCATTGGGTGCCCATGCCGTTGAAGACAAACACGAGGCGACTCACAGACCCGGCCTGATCGTCTGCCACATGGCCGTCGGTGTAAAGATTTCTTCCGCTGTCTTCAATGAACGCCTGCAGTCCGGCGATGGCGTCTTCTCTCGACCGACACAAGACTCCGACTCTGCGGCCGTAGTGCTGACGTCTCAGTGCGGCTGTTGACAAGATGTCGTGGAAATTCTCATCGCTCTTCCGAAGGTGAGAGACCCAATTGCTTGCGTTCTGGGTCAGCCCCTCCTTCGTCTGAGCAGAAATCACTAAAGGCTTTACAAAGGTCATATTCTCTTCGTTTCTTAAGACACGGGAATTCACAGAATCAGACGAGATGCCTTCTAGAACAAGATGTGCATTGGCGCCTCCGATACCGAAGGAGCTAACCCCGGCCAGGGCTTTGTCTTTGTTCGGCCACGGCTCCAACTTCTGCGGAACCTTCAGGTTGTACTCGTCAAATTTTATCTTCTCGTTGCCGCGCCTGAAGTGAACGACAGGCGGGATTTGACGGTGTTGGAGCGCCAAGGCTGTCTTGATCACTCCGGCAATCCCAGCCGAGCCCTCGCAATGGGATATGTTGGACTTCACCGAGCCGATGTATAGAGGAGTGTCTCGGCTCTTTCGTGCTGTACCAATCGTCTGACCGAGAGCGTTCGCCTCGGTCGTGTCGCCGACCGGTGTGCCCGTTCCATGAGCCTCAACGTACGGGATGTCTGCGTAAGCAACTGCAGCATTCGCACACGCCCTTCGCACCAACTCTACCTGAGCATCGTAGCTAGGGTTGGCGATGCCAGGGGTATGGCCATCGTTAGTAAGAGCCCCTCCACGGATGACGGCGTAGATACGGTCGTTGTCAGCTAGGGCACTGTCAAGAGGCTTCAGGACAATCACTCCGGCTCCTTCTCCCCGAGAGTAGCCGTCGGCAGCTGCGTCGAAGCTCTTGCAGCGTCCGTCCGGAGCTAACATGCCTAGAAACGAGTAGAAATATTGTGAAATTTAATATATGTCGGAAAACCGTTAGTCAACATAATGATCATGATTTTGACGTTTAAAAAACAACAACACAAATTATGATTCTTTCAAGTGGTTTCAAAACTGGTATTTAGCATGATATCCGGTAGGAGTGTTTCAATGCACGTCATTTCATGTGTTCCATCACTGTATTGCAACATTGCTCGGTTTTTAGTAGGAAACGGTATAATACCTGAACAACAGGCTTTGCAAAGAAGATTAATTACCGAAAGAAAATCTGGGCGACTACAAATGCGTTGCGCTACCTGCTCCAATTTAGGAAACGACTTTAGCGATAATTAACGTGTAGCGTTGTTTAGTTACCTGCTTGACAGAAGCCGATGAACGTGTTGGGCTTGAGAAGTAGGTTGACGACGCCTGCCACCGCCATGTTGCACTCGCCACGACGGATTGCCTCGCGTGCCAGATGCGTCGTTTAGAGCGACGACGAACAAGCCGTATCTACTGTGAAACTGGGCCCGTTGAGGTCGTACTCATATGAGATGCGGTTCGCCATCATACAGCTGTTTGCCCCTATAAGCAGAGCAGTAAATAACAACATTCCGATAATTATAATTTCGGTTGACAGGCATTCGTCGATGTACAACAACATATACATGTTATATGCATACGTAACTCATTAAAACTATTATTATTATTATACAGCGATTATAACGAAGTTATTTTCTTTTTCACGAATCAGCACTGTAGTTACTATGAATTCGAAATGTACAAGCATCCAATTCTCCGCACCTTTCCAAAATGTAGTAGTTGATCAATAATCAGAATGGCTCAATATAGAATATATATTAGAATAAACACATTATTACTGATTGTGTAAATGATAGAAGCTTGAATGTGTTTAACAATCTATCTTGATAAATGTGTTAACAGACCATACACAACGGAATTTGCATTGATGTGCTTACCGGAATTCGTGTACTGAGAGATATGCCTCACTGGTATTGAGTGTAGTGCTTCATATTCACTCGCTGTTACGCCCATGAACACACCTACAATAACACATGTCAGGACATATAAGACATGAAAGAATATATAATATGTGTAAATTAAAGCTGAGCAGAGCCTATAAACATGCATCGAGTATGGTACCACCTCAAATCATGTACAATAAGCCTGCTTAGAAACTTACTAGAAAAAATTGACAATAGGCACTATAAACTACATTAGTACAGCGACATCCTTTGTTATACCAGAGACGGAATCACATGTTGTGATGTAATCAAACCTGTTTTCGATCCCTTTATCGACCTGGCCGGCAGTCCTGCATCTTCGAACGCCTCCAGCGTCACCTCCAGCAGCAGACGAACTTGTGGGTCCAAATGTTCCGCCTCGTCTGAAGCATAAAAACACATTAATTTGTGTAGTTTATAATCAGACAATCTCTAAATAAATTAATCAGTAATTTATGCCCAACGAATCGTACGAATTAATTATACAAATATAAACAAAATACAACATCATTTACAAAATGTGACATGTTTGCATATGTTAAACAATAGTGTGTTGGAATGTGCCATTGTGCATTGTCTCTATCGTGTGTCACTCTCAATATCGTTTTCTCATAGAGGCATGATAACGTTACGTTTCATTAGAAGAGTCGAAGTGCATAAACACTAATTTTAATTGATAGAAGTGTATACTACTATAGTGTGTATACTACTATACTACTGTTCGGAACTAATTACCATGATCACAGCAGTGTTCTTTTCCTGTTTTCATTAATAGTTTTCTTTTTTTCACCCACGGTCGTATTTAATCTACAAACGCACACACACGACGTGATTAGCAGTTGCTGGGAAACGTTAAATGAGAGTCAACCTCGAACATCGTCGGTCTACATAATCACCTGGCGGCATCTTGAAGAACTGCCGGTCGAACTTGAGTACGTCATGCTTGAGGAAGCCGCCGCGTTCACAGTACAACTTTCCGGTCTTTTTCAGGTCCGGATGATAGAAGGAGGCGACGTCGAAGCGGTCCTGTGGCAGCGGACTGCTGCAGTCGCGACCCTCAGACAGCGCCTGTTGAGTTCAAGCGTCGAGGTCAAATACATGGTGACACATTCAG
>SDWI01001191.1:72041-115346 GCA_009193005.1 Lamellibrachia luymesi
TATATATATATATATATATATATATATATATACACACATATATATATAAAAGGACCGCATCACTGCAATTTACAAAAAAATAAGCATTTGGGAACACGCCGTAAATATTCCCGTATGACAGTACCCACATAGGGATACATACATCGCATGACTACATTATAATTTTCTCCTAGGCAAACTCCTTGAATTAATGGATGTTCCTATTAGTTGGATTGATGTTATCTACCTCTCAATAAACTTGTTTGTATCCTCCGCCGATAAAGGCCAAGTGGGTCAACCAAGACATTCGGAGAATACAAACAAGTTTCTTGAGAGTTAAATAACGTGTCAAATGCAAAATCATAGCGGTATGAGAAAGAAAAGAGGAGTGAGCTCGGAGTCGCATAAAATGTTATTGCATCAGCAGAAACATGCGGGTTGGATAAATCAAAAGGAAGCAGGAACGGGATATAAGGATAACACCTCGTTGATGTGAGTTTAATTTTTCTGAATTGAATAAAGAATGGGGCTAATAAGGTGATGATGGTGTTGATGATGAGGAGGAGAAGGACGGTGATGTTGAAGATGAGGATAAATGCCATGCGAATGATGACGGGGAGGATAAAGATGAAGCCGATAATGACGACGACGAGGACGTAGACATCATTATCCTCCTCATAGGATATTATTGGTTGATTATTACATACAATAATCGATCATGACAACGAGGAAGCGGATGAAGATGAGCATGATGGTGTTACTTGTGATGAGGATGAAGACGAGAGTGACGGTGATTATGATGAGGATGATGATGTCCTCGCCGTGATCAACCTCATTATCCTCCTCCTCCTCCTCACCATCATCATCATCATCACCATCTTCAACATGATTTTCCTCCTGATTATCATAATCATCATTATTACATTATATGTTGTTATTACTTTATCTGTTCATTTTTATTATTGATTTAAATAACCCAAATGCGCCTAATTAATCTGTTTTCGGAAGTTTGTTTCGTGCATTATCTCTCTCTAGATGTTAGTAGTGGGTCATTATTTTTAATCACAAGTTTCACCACCATGTTCTGCAGTGACATGCAACCTGTCGCATGTGATCGGATGTCACCGACGCACTTTGTTCTTGATGTCAGTGTCCGATATATTTTTTTATTTATCAGTCCACCAACTTTACACCACACAACATATGGACATTGTAATAACATTCAACACAACATATGGACATTGTAATAACATTCAACATAACATATGGACATTGTAATAACATTCAACTGAATCGCTTGCCTACGTACAATGGGAGACCAGGTACGCACTGACGCCGCGACACCGCAATGCAAACTGCTGTAACACTAGCAGCCTGACGGGTTGTTTGTGAACTCTGATGCTTTCAACCCTTGATTGATGTATGGTTCCTTTGTGATTCTCCACGTGCGTGACTGACAGCCATGGTTTATGACAAACTTATATTATGCGTGCTTTCTCAGAAACTGCTCTACGTATTCTTAAATATTTTCCGAGCCTGTGGCTCTGTTTGTTTGGTGCTCACCTCGTGACCAAGATTATTGGGTTAAAAAATGTCAACTTGCTCAGTCGCTTCATAAACAAAATGGATACAACTTGCCGACTCGCCTAGCACCAGACATTTGGGTAGGCCCACATGGGAAGTTGAAAATACGTGCCTTTCTGATGAGGCACTTAGCAGTAGGTCCCTGTGCAAATCACTGATACAAAAACCGGCAATGAGAAGCTGCATGAAACGACCAGAGAACGGGTTTAATCTCGATATTTTAGTGTTACTATTTATCAGTAGCTTGCAACAAAATTAGGAGGACGTGGAATAGTTAACGGCAGTTTTAAGTTAATTTCAGCCGACATGTTGAATACTACCATAACCATCATTTTAAATGTATTGTGGTGCAACATATTACGCATCCAAACAAGCATGTTCAAGGTAGGGTGGTGATGAGAAAAGTGTGCTCTTACTTTCCAGAATTCCCCTACGTTGTCGATTCCCCCGGCGAAGCGGCATCCAATGCCAACAATGGCAATCTTCTGCTGGGACGACATGGCCGAGGTGCTAGGAGAAGAAATGGTGCCGTATTTAAGAATCCTTTAGTGATACGGTTAAGTGCACAGTTAAATTGATAAAAGAACATACAAGCAATGCTTGATAGGATTGCGTTTCATCTATAGAGAACCGTGACATTGACGTTGCGACGTCAGTTGACACGTGTACGCGTAGCGGACGACACAACTGTCAAGTACTATTTCGACTGACTCTTTCAGTACTATTCATTTGGCTATATACGTGGTTCCATTCGCGCATGTTGTATGTTCATATAGTCTGCCGTTTAAGCTTAGGCAATTTGTTTCTGACATACTATCCCCCCAAAAACAATCATTACTTTTTAATCGCAATGTAGTAGCTGTTGTAGAAATAAGCAATGTTTATTGTTTATTAACAAAAACTTGCATACGACGGATGACGTTTACTGCTTAAAGGCATTCTCTCAATATTCACACACAGTTTTTTTTTTACCTTATTTGATTGCATAAATGTCCAAGGAAAAGCACGATTTCTATGTTATCCGAATAAATGCTTAATGACTTTGTTTTAATAAAGCATTTACAGGCTGGACACTGCATGTAATCAAATCCTGTATATGGAGCTGTCACCACAAAACAGCAACCATGGATCTGATCAACTTTCCTGGTCGTCATAAAATATAGAAATGTCTAATAAGCAGCGACCTCGTTAAGAATGACTTCGGTTACAAGCTTTCCAAAGTTTGTAAATGGGATATGTTATATGTCGATATCTTGTCTCACGCGAGAAATAAAATCACGGCTGACCATATGTACATAATTTGACCGCAGAATGTCCGGAAATCCCCAAAAGTTTCCGATCTCTACGTTGCCGCGTGGGAATGGAACGTTATGACTCTTCCTTCCTGTCCCCCAAGCTGGCTTGGGGGAAAGGAAGAGTTAGTTAGCAAATGAAAGGGTTGTGGGCAATAACCCCAGTTTTTTATGTTGAAAATACATTGAGTGAAAGTGCTTCTTTGGGCCAGTGTCATTATGAGTAAACTGCTTTTCGATGGAAGGGGGTGTTATGAACACGTAGTTCTGACTTGGGGGCAATGCTTTGTTTGTAAAACAAACCGTCCTGGATGGAAGAGAACGTCTTTTGGATAATGCACTACAACACGTGGTCCTTCCACTTAGGGACGCAAACGCCCCATGCAAAGTATAAAAATGTATCTAGTTAAGGACTATCGGAATCGTGGTCTATATCTCTAACCCACCAAAATGAGTTACCGCAGAGATGTCCGCGACGCTCTTTTGATAACCGCTTAAAGAAAACGCTTTATAATTTTGATTTACGCTACCCCGACCTACAACACCACTGTGGGTATGCTTAACACGAAACACAATGTATACATGTCACACAAGAGCGGGCAACACAGACGAACCACTGCTTGACTGTCAACAAGACAATGACTCCAAACCGTGTCTACGTGGTATCTGGTCATGAGATTGCACTAACATGCTGTTCAACTGTTTGACAACAAACATACTTCGCCGCGATCGATACTATTTATGTAAGCTCGATACTTACATGCTTATGCTGATTGTTCCTACCGGGAGTAATCTTCCGTCTTTTGACGATTTGGCCGACTATCGCTGAAGTTCGGACATCGTGCCTCTTTGTAGCACGTATGGTTGCTACGACTTTTGATAGAGCACATGTATGAAAAATAGAATTACTGACGCAGCCAGGTCGTTTCAGCCAATGATTTTGCTCGACAGGCACACGTGAGAAAAGTGCCTGTTATTAATTCAGGACACGCAGTAGATGCGGTTGCCCATAAAACATTCTCGTCTGACATCACGCAGATGAAAAAGACCTTCGTTGTGTCATGCACGATTATTTCTGCGCGACAAATAAACTCAACACATGTAGTAAAACAACATCGCGTCGGGTAAAAAATTATGCAGTAAATTGATAAACGTATTGAAGTTAACATTTCGGGTCAAATAACCACTCAACGAGACAACGCAACATCACAAATAGAATATAAAATGGTTTATGATTTTGAAATACCTCTCGTTCTCACTTCTATTAAGGAAGTATGTATTGCGCACAAAAGCGGGTGAAAAGACGTTTTGTTTGTCAAACATTATGTGTTCATTTTCCATTTGGGGATTAAATGACATAGCCAAGTAGCTCGACAATTAATACCATGACGTTTTCTCAAGTGTGAAAGAGCAATGACAAGTTGAAGAGCAATATTCGCTCGTAACTTGAATGTCAGACATGACAATCGCGGAGCTTGGACGATTGTTATGAATAATTGTCCATTTAATCAGGCACACGGAAATGCAGAGTGGACATTCACCAAAGTAGATCTCACACGTCCTTTTAAATTCAACGTGTTTGCATTTTGACTGAACACATTAAAGTATTTCATTCAAGTGTTTGTTTTTCACCAGCAAACGTCCATGTATATGTTATGTTGTTATTACCAAATGTCAGTTTCATTGAAGAATTGATTGAACGCCACGTGGAGGGAATAAACAGTGGACCGGTTCGATCAGGTGCAAATAACCCATTGGCCGATGTGAAAAATTTCTGATCATGACAAGAAGACGTAAACTGCAATGATTTGGTCACGTCACGCGATCAACGGAATTAACCAAAATAATTCAGCAAGGCGCAGTGGACGGAGGAGGTAGCCGAAGCAGACAGAACAAGAGTTGGGGAACAGCGTCAGGGAATTGACGGGACTCAGCTTCTCAGAGGAGCTGGAGGCGATGTGGGACCGAAGAAAGTGAGGCATTGTTTTTCGCATAACGTGATGCATAACGGCAGACTAACACGGAATAAGGAAAAGTTGCAACAACCTCCATGGTCTGCGATATTTTCAATTGCAACAATACATTCATATTCAAATTAAATACCTCCGACAAACGGCGATATTATTTGGCAAAACTATTGCCGCAAATGTGGGTAAACAGGTTTTGCACGACTGCTCAACCGTTATCTCGTACTCCGTTCTATATATGACAGTTAGCATTAACAATTTTTACAAGAAACCCTGCTGGAATTGTCTCAAAATAAACACGCCAAGCTAGCATAACAAAACTCTATCATGTGTGTGCCTGCGGTCAATGGTCGGAAACCGGTTTCGTCGAGGGCGACTGTGTTACCCGTTGTAGCTGCGGTTAACAATACTGTGCGAAGCAATAATTAGGTTGACATGTTCTGTCCATTAACAATGGCGCTTATGAGATGTGGTTATCAGATAGCGTTTAGAGCTTGCAATGGTGATGACCAAATATACAGCGTGTATTTATATCTCAATACGGCGACTGTATAACGGTTAAATGGTGTGAGAACACAACTCAACTGTGTCTAAAATCCACATTCAAATTAACCCGATACGACAGGTGTGCGACGCAATTACTCACCCAGGCCTATCTAACAAATAACAAATACTCTAGATGCTGAAAGATGGAAAAGGAAGAATGTGTTTTTTTCCGCTTGATGCCATGTTTGTGCCTTTTGCAATATGTGTCGATATGTCACCTGGAGCTTGATGTTTAATAAATGTTTATTTGTTCTATTCTAAAATATGACACATAACATTTAAATAAACTATATAAGGTTATGCTTAACTTCGAGTTCGCAATAATGTATGCGTTAATATAGTTGACTAGAACGTAAGAATCAAATACATTTTTGTACGATATCGCGTCTGACATCAATAAAATCTAACCAAAAACGTTCTTTTCAAACACATCAAACTAATTAAATCAATCAAACAAACAAATTAAATAAACACACAACACATTAGCACAGCATATGTGTTACCTGATCACGTAGTGCACTAGCCTTGCCATTCTATTCCAACATAGCTGTTTCGTGACGCATTCGATGTGAACTCTTTCTATTATAGCCCCAGGCGCAGTGTCGGTTTTGGCGCCTCGGCGAGACATTGATTCATCCAGCCTAATGAGGCGGAACATTGGCTTTGCGTTCTTACAGTCGAGCACTCTGTCGGTGGCGTTAAGAGATACTGAGTTCGCGATTTGTGAAACAGGTGGGACACATCGCAAGGTAATACCGGTATTTTTGTACTGTATGTTACGCTTGGCCCATACATATGAGTCGCAGTCTGCTGTCTGTGTGTTTACAGCATCAAGTACGTTAAGTACTGCATTTGTCAAACATGTATATTTTGTTTATTTGCCATTGCAAAGATCGAATCGAGCTATATCCTAAACAGTTATTTTATTGCATAAGAATACGACCGTGTACACAATATTAATATGGTTATCAGATAGTATTTTTATTTTATATATTATTGCTATATATATATATATATATATATANTATATGTATATATGTATATGTATATATGTATATATATATATATATATATATATAGCAATAATATATAAAATAAAAATACTGTTTAAAACATGGTCTCATACAAGCTAAGCCATGTCTAACCAATCTAATCAGTTTTGTTTTTGAAAAAAATACAAAGTGGGTAGATGATGGGTGAACAGTGGATGTTTACTACTTAACATTTTAATTAGCAGTAGCAGGATTCGTAGAATTATGTGGTCGCTTTGTTGGGAGAGCTGACATGTTTATGAAAGTTTGCTCAACGTTATCTGAATAGGGCTGCATTTTTTGCGGGTGAACTTTTAAGAAGGTCGTCCAGTTCGCGGACGATCATTTGTATCTCGGCCTCACCGTCTATCAGGTAGTCTATGCAAAAAAACGTCTCTGGTCGGGCCAGGGTGCTGCACATAGACACCTCTCAGTCATGGCCAGATTCAAATACAGTCCCCTATTGACTGCTACTGAAGCTCCGCTGACTGACCCCACATCTCCTTTGTTTGCACCTTTGCTCTCGCTGCATTCAAAATGGGTTCAGTTCATCATTCGTTACATTACACAATTTGTCATGGACGTCACGCCGAGTGTGTAATTCACTGTTCCCACTAGGCGATTTGCGTCGAATGTTGAAAGCAATTTCTTTGAAAGCGACTATATTTCCCAGCGCAAACACGTCATTGAATTCTATCGAGATTGCCTAGTCATGTGTGAACAGGGCTTAAGTAATGTGGTTCTGGTAGTTTTGTTGGGCGCAGTGGTTGTTTCCGCTATAATGGGGCGTACTATAGTTAAAGCTTGTTGACTTCGCTTCCTTCGGTACTACTTCTTAAATCATATCACCCAATAGTTACAATACGTCACTGGCAATCAAGTACGCGATATTCGACTGAATTTCAACTGTAATCCAACCAACTCTAATCCAAGAATCCAATAATAGAATGCTTTATATGGGTTTGTTTGTTTCTTCAAACCCACAAACCTGACTGATTCTTCAGTAAATGGCCGCACATACCTAAATTATATTGTCAATTCATAGATAAAAATACGACACTGTTTCTGTGTGTTACTGACTCGAAATTGTATGTATTTAATTGCACATCCTATTTTTTTCTGTCGTTTTCTGCACAGCGCATGCATAGATTGAGTGAGAGGTCTTGGTGTAGGAAATCCATGGTGAACATTATTTAAACCTTACTGATGCATTCACGCNTTCATAGATAAAAATACGATACTGTTTCTGTGTGTAACTGACTCGAAATTGTATGTATTTAATTGCACATCCTATTTTTTTCTGTCGTTTTCTGCACAGCGCATGCATAGATTGAGTGAGAGGTCTTGGTGTAGGAAATCCATGGTGAACATTATTTAAACCTTACTGATGCATTCACGCTCTGAGAGGCTAAATATTCACTTTAGTGTTATGGGATGTAGGCTGTAATTGCGTCATTATCTACTCTCGCAATTGACAAAGAATATAATGTTATAGGCAAAATGTTGTAGGCAGTCGTACAATTAATTCCCATCCAGGGAGTCAGCTAAGACACTACTTCTGTACACACGGCATGCTGGGCACTGCCCAATCTCCCGACCGGGAAGTAACTCCGTGGGTTATAGATAGATACCTCCACTTTGTGAGTCCACAACAGGTTCCACATTTACCCGCTGTGTGTGGTATTTTACCTCCCTGTCACAGACTCCGGGTAGAAGGTAGCAACGGCTTTTAGTGTCTCTTCCGGAAAACCCAAGTAAAGTGGGGGAAAAAATTGTCAATCTTCGAAACGGAGGCAAGTGGACAAATGTCAACGCATACAATTGTATAGTTAAAGTGCACCACTACGGCAATTTCAAGATGGTTATCGCTTATCGTATTCATAGTACGTCACTTCAAAACACTATTTTAAGAATACCTGCATTGTTGGTGGTTACGATTCACCTATTTGATAAGTGTAACATACTGCTTTTAATAACCAGGAAGACTTCCTGTCTTTTAATTACTGACCGACTTGTCAGTTGGTAGGTTATGTATGTAAATATATGTGGATAGGATTAAGGTAATACAAATAATTAAGTCCGGCCCATTTTCTGCCTACAGTAAACGTATCATTATCTACACATGCAAATGTCAAGGCATACAACTGTATAGTTAAAGTGCACCACTATGGCAGTTTCTATTTTTTTTATTTAATAACCGATTTCTCAAGCTAGCACTGTTTCTGTGAAACGAGCAAGCATACTCAAACGACTTCAAAGGACAGCGGACTCAGCGCGGGTGTTCCATGTCACTCAGCGCCGGTTTTCCGTGTCACTCAGCCCGGGTGTTCCATGTCACTCAGCGCGGGTGTTCCATGTCATTCAGCGCGGGTGTTCCATATCACCATTCGCGGATGTTCCATGTCACTCACCGCGGATGTTCCATATCACTCAGCGCGTGTGTTCCATATCACCCAGCGCGGATGTTCCATGTCACTCAGCGCGGGTGTTCCACGTCACTCATCGCGGGTGTTCCAAGTCACCCAGCGCGGATGTTCCATGTCATTCGACGTGGGTGATCCATGTTATTCCATATCACCCATAGTGGGTGATTCTGTCACCCATTGTGGGTGCTCCATGGCACCCAGCGTGGGTGTTGCGTGTCACCCAGCATGGGTGCGATAAATTGCTACCGATTCCATCTAGCTAAACGGCTCGAACATAATTTTTTAGATAGCCAGCAGCATATTATCATGTCCATCTGATTAAAAGTTTTGCTTCATAATTATACAAAATATTAATCATCCTTACCAAAACGTAAATGCATAAATGAAATTGGCTAATACGATTATAGTAGTGGTAAGTAAACATATTGGTTGCGACCAATATATCAGAAAAAAATCATTATTAAAATAAAGACACTATAATGCTGCAAGGTGGCGTCTTACATAGATTAGCTACCTAAAAATTGTCAACACACGGAATACACCTAAGATAATGAACTAGATCAATCATAGCACACAGGTTATATAAACCCAAGGGCTTATTTTCCGCATACGCTCTCCCCCTACATTGGGCGTCATTTCCAATCCTACCCTATACCTCTTGGTAATGCAATGGTGTAATGTTGGCTAATGGTCCTGGCGTGGACGCCAGTCACGATTTGCTCTGTCGCAGTTAAGTTCCGTTAAGTAAAGTCCCACTGACATGAACCGTTTTCATCCGATAATATCTTGCTATGAAACCTCGACTTGCCAATTTGTGAAAAAAAGTAGTCATATAGTTGTCGGCATCACCCCTACTTCGTTCAGGACTAGCACAATGACATCACTAACCGTGGTAATAGAAATTGATCGATATTACTCATTTCACAAATACTCCAGATACGTCTACAGTTCTAAGATTTTAGTCTAAACGTTCGCACTAATATATGATAATGCGCCACACCCCGGCAGAGCTAGTTGACGAGCGTTTATTTCTTGTGCTCCGTATTTGTAATTACTCATTGTCATGGCTGATAGCGCGCATATTCCCACGCAACTGGTCAACGCAACACCAAAGCAAGAAAACTGGTTCTTGCCAGACCCAAGCTGTACCAGTTACTGACCAGTCAGGAATATTTCCGGCTGATATTCAGCCTGCCACACACATACTGTTTATTCAGTTGCCAACATGTTGGTGGCTACGTTTCCAGTTGGCAGCTCAAATGTAGTCGTTTTGTGTATGTTGCCCACCGACAGATGGCAACACTTTTGGTGGACATCTGGCATCTGAAAAATCCGTCGAACGACGGCGGCATAGCGTGCTTTAGGCTCACCTTATCTTGTACCGCACGGTCTAAAGACAACTCACACAGACATATATACTTAGCTTATAGAAATATATCTGTCCCGACTCGACCTTAGTTTGCGCATGTATTACTGTTTAACTATCAATATGTGTTAGGCTTATAATTAATCTGCATTTACTGTAAATTCTTTCATAAAATACCGAGGTAAAGTACAACGCAAACGTGGTACTTTACAATAAGACACTGTGATGTATAATGACACACACACACACACACACACACACACACACACACACACACACACACACACACACACACACACACACACACACAACTTCGAGCGATGTTTCTAGACACTGTGAGTGTGATCTGCTGATTAGCACCAATCCCCACTGAAACTTGATGAAAGGTCACGACGAGTGCAGGACCTGTTTGTCGCGGCGGTAGCTTATTGGCCACCGTCTGTCACATATCATTTTTCAGATGTTGGTCCATATGATTCCATTTGATTCGTACAGTGTCTATTGGTGAAACTGCGTCATCTGCAGTGGCCACGGGCCAATTCCATATATCTTGAGATGGTATTTTGACATAAAGTTGACCAACTACATTTTGTATCACCATTTAGCGTCAGCACGTGCAGCGTCATCCACAGACTGACTTCCACAATGCATTCTGTGAGTCGCCTCGCTGTTTCCGCTTGGTCGCCTGCTACAAATGGACTGTAGGGCGCATATAGCTGAATATCATCTACATATTTGTGGCAGTTTGTTAAACCGCAGTATAGAGGAATAGGCCTATACTCAGCTGTTATTGAGTAAATCTGGAAACAACGGGTGCGGTGTTTGAAGTACGTCCACAACCAAATTTAAAACCGTTTTATCAATAGTTGGCCAAGCCACAAGGCGTGTCTAATCTGTACACATTTCCCAGTCAGTGCGATATCTCAGTCAGTCAGTGATCCAGCCTTAACACATAAGCAACAAAGGGTGCTTTGTTTTCCTATAATTATGCAACCGAAGGGACAATTTTTGTACATGTTTTTGTACATGTTTTTGTACATGTATATGTTAAAATGGCATCTGATTACATATGTAAATAACACAATCTCATAATATAATTGTGATAATTTTTGTACATGTATATGTTAAAATGGCATCTGATTACATATGTAAATAACACAATCTCATAATATAATTGTGATAATTTGCATATTGACAAAGAGTAAAATCTCCATCTCCGTGATAATATTGGCCCATCTATCATTATCAACTATGCGAATACAGAATGTGCAGTCAACGGTTGACAACCCTATTTAACGGATCTATCTTTGTAATAGGGAGCCGGGATTACCTGGTTTCACGTTTCAGATCACCCGATCTGAAGTCTACAATACAGAACAATACAGAACGAGCAGTCAACGGTTGACAACCCTATTTAACGGATCTATCTTTGTAATAGGGAGCCGGGATTACCTGGTTTCACGCTTCAGATCACCCGATCTGAAGTCTACAATAACACATGCTGGCCTTAATCGTCTGACGATAATACTACATGTGCAAACATATTTGTGTTACCAGTTGAAGTTAATTGATGTGGCCAATAAATATGTGCATTGCACGAACACTGGCTATCACTGTTTTGCAAATTTACTGCACTGGATTTTGCTACGTCAACAGTGCCAGTATGGTGCAAATCAATAACGACTGAAATGGTGCTGAAACACGATAATGTCTACAAGAAACTATTAAAATAGCAATAAGTGGCTAGTTAAGTTATTATATCGTCTGTGTCATACTCTACTTATAATTTACGCCATTTTGGAAAACAAAAACATATTAAATGTGAAATTGATAACGCTTGATAATTGATATTGACACACACACAAAAGAGTCGTGTCGAAATGTAGGTTAGCTGTCTCCCGCATAGACAACTAACATTAATTTTCCTTAGCCGCTGATATATGCGCAGCCGCTTTCCGTCTGCCATAAAGTTGGGATCGCTTCGTTAGCGTCATGCGTGCCTGATTTCTGGTTAGTAATGAGAGGACTTGCATGAAAAACAACATGGTGTTTAAAATAGCAACTTAAAAGACGCTACTTTGAACGATTCATGACATATGGAACTTTTGATGAATCGTCGAGAAAAGTAATTTTGGTGCATCATGGTGAAAAGATTTTTTTTCTGCATGCCTTATTTACCTGTACGTGGTGAACTAGATGCAGACAACGATGTTGTGTTGACAAGTGCTACGCTACATGTTACTCGGCACAAAATATCACTACAGCACATATATGTCATTTTGTTTTAAGTAAACTCAACATTTAAAACATTTAAAATATACATGTCGATTTTATTTTGTTTTAAACCGAATAAGAACAGTAAAAATCATTCATTTGAAAATGAATCTTGATTATGTTCAATGAAGTCTCATTGTTCAAATCAGGCCCTGTTCAGGGTACATAGTTAAAATCATGAACGTTTGACGGTTTGGAGGTGTGGATAATTGTAGATATATATCGAAACAGAAATTTCCAAAGTGCAGCAGAAGGATTACTTCATATTCCATATATCCGTGCCCATGTTGTTTCTCACAATGTATCACCACTATTCCAGAATTTAAAATATCGAAATGACTAATGGAGGTTTACCTGAAATTTGTAGTTATGTCCTCACGCGTTGATGTAATGAATCGACCCAGAGGTCTGAAGACAAGTCTCATGATGTTATGGTTTGGAATAATAAGCTGTCCTCTGGCTTTTATGGATACACCCGGATATTTGCATTAAGTCCCTAGATTCGACCCAAGTTGGAATCAGGGTTATAGGACATGCCCTACACTGGAAAACGATAGGTTCAGCGCGCTAAACCTGTACCTTGTAAAGTTAAGGGGATCAGTAACGTGATACTGTTATGCCTATGACTTGTAGATCGTAGTGAAAAAACGCCAAAATTGCTGGTTGACAACTTGTCGTTGGGTTTGTCTATATCTGATCCGTTTCAAGTAAGATGTAAACAAAAGTGAGCGTTGCAAATAAACAATGACGTGTGTTGACATCGTTGCTACGTTTCGTAAGAACGTTTGGTGTTTTGCTACACGTATAATTAAACATAAACAACTACCAAAACAAAAGAATATCAAAATTGTTTTTGACCAAAACTTTGACCAGAATTTGCAGTCAGACTACAGTTGATTTCCCATTGGTGACAATTTTAACGTGTTCAGTGATAATAAGAAAAAGTCATCATCACCATTTGCTAAATCTTTACCACATCCACTGGAACTAATGTGTTGTCAAAATCACATATATGCAACTGTTTCAATCACGTCCCAAAAGCACTTAACCTCAAAATGGGCAGTTTTCGCAAACTATTAAAATATCTATTGGTGTTTCGGGAATGTCACCACCACCAACTACGCTTCAAATCCGCTTCATATTGCAACACCTCACGGCCAAAGTTTCGACATTTCAGATGTTCCAACATTATTGGCTGAATGCAGTTACTTCTTAGCAAACAAAATCATAGAGATAAAGTGTGTGGTCTGACTCCTCCAGGTTTTCACGAGGAGCCTCTTTATACCATGCTCGGCAAACAAGTCGACTGGTTTGCGGACTAATGGATTTTGGTTGTCTGTCATACATGTGTGCAGCATACAGGGTTGTCACATATGCGCAAGTAGAATGCGCATAGTCACGGTTCGCCCTGCCTGACGTTTGGCATTGATTCTGTTCTAGCGGGTGATATTGTTTAGTATCTAAAGGCTGGGCGTCAAATATAATATTCAATACTCAACTAACACAAAATGTGTATATTCCGCCCGTTGCGTATACAACAGAGCATGTTTTTGGTCAAGTTGCAATCGATAACAGGAAGTGGGCGAGACTCGATGTATTGGTATTGACTCGGGGAATCCCAGATGTTAACGACACAAGTGGTGCTTCTATAAGACATCATCGGGCGAGAAAGACCACAATCGTCATGTTATACTGCGATATGTAAGCAGTATGCCGTTTGTNATGCACGCATGTGCACATGCACATGCACAACACGCGCGCCCATGCGCACATGCACAAGCTCACGCACACTGATGTTATGGATAACAGGCAATACAGGTGTTCAGCTGTCTTTATTCTTTGAACAGACAGTTTGCACCACGCACTACAACGTGCGGGTTATTGTAGAGGCTAGCAATCAGTGTGGGAAAATGTGGTGCCATGAATAGCACAAACCTTTACGGGGGACCTCTAGTAATTCGGTGTCGGTGGAGCATATCGAGCGTTTAGAATTCGGTCAAGTGTGGCGCCATGGGGGGGGGGCTGAATGGCAGCATTGTGCACTTTTTGACGGCTGTTCGTTATAACCATATGTGCATCCGACAGCGACCCGTCACATTCAGAACGGACTAAACCACGAAAAATTAAAAACGTATTAGTAATCCATTTGTGGTCGTATGATAAGTAACAAGGATGATTAACATACACGTAGACGGACGGACCTACGCAGACCCGGCACACGCATGCGCACATCAATCAATCAAATTTAAACATTTATGTTCTCCTATTTGTTTATTCCTTACGATTCGAATATCGTAATTGGAAAGCGTCTATACCACACGACTGTTCACGATTATTCAGGGTTGCTAGTCGGCTTCAATCATCCCGATTCAACATACATATCCACGAATGTCTATGTCGCGACTATCGAGTTGTGTCGGGTCTTGCTCAACCGTGCAGTGTGCTTAAACTCAGCCCGGGTGAGTTTAAACCTTTGTACTCCGTTCAACATGCTGCTCCGCGCATGCGTGAAAATAAATCGGACGCTATAACTCGAGCGCTAAAGATGTCACCCATAGCTTCTTTAAACCGGTATGGGAAAATATATTTCAGATTGAGTTGGGCGGCATGGATTTCTGCTTATCCGTGTGCTTGGATTTATGCAGGGTCACAAATAAATGATGTATGTCCATTGTCATGTCGTAACTTAACGTAATAATGTATAGGGTCTGCTACATTCAACACATATATTATTCGACTATGCATTATCAGAATTAGTCGATATTAATTTCAGTGTAAGAGCTTGTTACTTGGTGGAACATTATTGCTATTTTAAGCAAATAAAGGTTAATATAAATTATAATGTTGAATCGGGACCATTTTAAGAGCTTTATACTTCACCCCCTGGTAGGGCCTAGATCTGTTCAATTCGATTTCTCTAGGAAGCATTAAGTCACACTGCAATTACTGTGTGAAAACTACTCATTCCTTTCCATTATATACCCCACTACACATTGACAGACACTCAATTGTACAATTGAGTGAACTGAGGCAACATGAAAGAGTATCAAATAAGAGTCGTTGTAACCTCGATGTCAGTGCGCCCAAAATGTTAAAGATTCAAACGAAGCAGCCACAATTCACTCATTTATAAAAGCATTTTACAAAATAGTATTCGTGACACAAAAATGCCGGCAAAAGGCGCATTAGTGACAATGTTTGTATTTTGCAAGTCCACGATTATTTCACCGTTCTAATGATTGAATATCGTTGTGTTGTCTGATGTAAAAACGTCTGAAAATATCCAGCTGTTCATATAGACAGTAGTGATCATACGAATGGCCAGAAATGTGTGTTTCGCAATGGTAGTTATTCTAGGAAGGGGCGATGCCTGCCTCGTTATGAAATGGCAGAGCTCTTTATGAATTCAACACTCAGTGCTATGATCGCGGAGACTAGAGAACAAGTTAGGTTTTATTGACATATTTGACTGATTCTCTTACACCAAACTCCACTACACACACAACAGTGGCTTCCGTACCATTTGGTTGACTCCCCACGAATCAATTCAAATCGTAAAATTGATAAGGCGTCATTTCAACAGTCGTTGCTCAAGGCGTCGTCCATAATGCTCTAAAACAGATGAGTTTTAAGATGTGTTTTGAAAAACAACTTTTTGTACCGTACAAAATGTTCTACATCAACAGGTTTCAATTAAGATACCTATAACAGCATTTAATACGACGTGTACTGTTGTGTGATCTCTTTCAAGAGTTTGCCGTTAGTCATCTCGTTTTGTGATCTTCGGTGAGAAGCCTGTAGAGGGAGAAATAGATGGAAGCGTTATCTCGATAACGATTAGGAGCACGTGAGTGGTATGCATGAGAACCTGGTGTAATAAAAAAAGAATATAGACGCGGCCAAAATATAATTTTTACAACATAATCCTGAACACACTACACATAAACACATTATTAAGGTTTCGACGTATTGATTCTAGTTTAAGACTGATAGTGGCATTACGTTTCAAATAATTCATGGATCGTTAGAAGACGACATCACGTGGAAAATGCATTAACGTTTGGCAGCCCTGCCACATTTATCATCCAGATATCCCAGGATCTGACAATTTTTTTTTCACAATGGGGCGCGCGTGCGTGTCTGGGCTTTCGTGTTTGCATTGTATGTAGGAGGCTGTGAGTAGCTATTTGAAAAATCTGGAAGTCTTCCTCTTCCTAATTTCAATAGGAAGTCCAGACACTCGGGATGGCATCTTGTTTATGATGTGGTCAGACAGTCGTCAGATTTAAAGCACAAACTCCCATTTATATTTAGATATGTTAACACTGCAGATTCACTCAACAGTTAATTGTTCAACAACACAATGCTTTTAATGTAACAATGACGATGTTGTACTTCGAATACGGTCCCTAGATATTGCGCACTAAATGACGCGTGCATACTAGCCATTGAGAATAAGATACGTCAGCCAGACACGGGGTAGCACTGGTGGCTCGGTTGAATGGAAAAGTATAAAGTCGAATGGATACCAGCTAACAGGTTCGCCATAATTTCGTTGCAGACGAACGTGCAAGCCAGAGCCAGTGCTGTGTTTTGTCGTCGGTTGCCAATCAGTCACGGCCACCGCCAGTCGTACCTGCGTGATTGCTCGCTGTTCGGACGGCTGCTGTTCCGTGTGTCTCCTTCGACTCTACCACCGTACCAACAATCTTCGGTAAATGCAGGTTAGAGACAAACGTTCAAGTAGTGTAGTGTGGTGTGGTCCGGTGTGCTGTGGTCCGGTGTGGTATGGTGTGGTCCGGTGTGCTGTGGTCCGGTGTGGCGTGGCGTGGCTTGGCGTGGCGTGGCGTGGCGTGGCGTGGCGTGGCGTGGCGTGGCGTGGTGTAATATAGTGTAGACACATCGTAGCTAGCACATATTAACACTAGTGTGGCTTCCAAACCGGTAACGTATGTATTCTGAATCACAGTGTCGCATGTTTTCACATGGGAATTACATTAAAAACGTGAAAATGTGTACAATTGCAATTAAATTTATTATTTGCAATAACGGCGCCTGTATCGCCAGTCATTTGCAAAACGTATTCGTTTGACTAACCCTTATTATTTATAGTTTTTCATATCAATAAGCATATATTGTGAGACTTTAAATGGCTAAAAATGGCAAAAACTTATAACATTAAAACCGCGAAAATGTGTACAATTGCAATTAAATTTATTTTTTGCAATAACGGCGCCTGTATCGCCAGTCGTTTGCAAAACGTATTTATTTGACTAACCCTTATTATTTATAGTTTTTCATATCAATAAGCATATATTGTGAGACTTATATATTTAAATTACTAAAAATGGCAAAAACTTATCTTCGTACCCTAAGTTTTATTTGTTGCAGCTTTTGCCCAAGAAAACAAACTATGCAAGATATGACTATAACAAAAAGTAGTTTTTTATTTTGGATATACTAACACAATTTTGGGTCAAAAATGGAAGATTGTATGTTAGTTCTGTATTGTGCTGGTTCAAAAAGTGGAACATATTTAAATCATCTCCGTTACGTTTTTTGCACAGCGTATGACGAACACAGAACATAATATAAATAGCTGGAATAACTTACTTTAATAACTGATGTATCATAGCTTTCATAAAAAAATATTATTCTAAATATAGCCATTGCTTCTGCGGGGTTCATCAAAGTTGATTTTGTAAAGTAAAAATCCGTAGCGGAGATGTTGTTTACTTTATTTGCGTAACTTATGCACTTTGTTTCTGCACAAACTATCAAGTAGGTCTTACTGCGTAAAAATAAATATATTGAACTTTTCAAGCCAGACCCCCCGTTTCCATGCTAACTAAAAACATGGCCATAATTTTGAACGAATATTGACAAGTTGTGAAGAGAGTCAATGCGATTCTTTATTGAACAAAGATGTCATATCATTATTACAGAACCATTTTTAGTATGTATTTGTGTGTATTTTTCCATTTCCTTTCAGCCAAAGAAAACGTCAAGTAACAAGACAATACAATGGTGCAGTTCGATTGCATTGAGAAGCCGCTGAGTAGAGCTTTCTATGTCTACGGTCGCTTCATCGCCCGCCATCCGATGTGGTTCATCGTTTGTCCGCTGCTGTTGACTGCGGCGCTGGGATCGGGCTTCTACAATTTCAAAGCAGAATACGATGTAGAGAAGTTGTTTACCCCTAAAGGTGCCCGGTCGACGGATGAACGCTCCACCATGCAAAGTCTGTTCCCCGTAGACGAAAGATCAGACAACTTTAGTGCCTTCAGAATGTCAACTCTCGGTGAATATGGTCGAATAATCGTGACGTCGACGGACGGAAACGTGTTGAGACAAGACGTTTTTGATGAAGTGGAACAACTGGACAAAGACATTCGAAATATCACAGTTGAAATATCTGAGAAGACGTACAACTATTCCGATCTGTGTGCAGGCTTGTGTGATACGGACACGCTAATTGTATTGCATAAGAACAATGGCGTTACTCTAAAAAAGTTGTCGTACCCTGTTCAAGAGACTACCCCGGCGTTACTCTAAAAAAGTTGTCGTACCCTGTTCAAGAGACTACCCCAGGAAACACCTCATTCTTCCTAGGAAGCACCATTGGTGGAGTGAGCAAGACGGCAGAGAACGACACCGTTGCAAAAGCGTGTTCGTTGTTCTACTTCTTACAGTCCGACGGTGATCGTGCTGAAACGGTCAATAAGTGGCAGGACAAATTTCTGTCAACTCTCGCCAACAAAAGTTACAAACACATCACCGTGTCGCGTTTCACCGCTCACTCTCTCGAAGACGAACTGAAGCGCAACGCCGACGCAGTCTTTCCGCTATTCTCTATCTTGTTCTCAGTTCTAATCACCTTCTTCATCGTGTCGTGTATGAGCGCCGACTGGGTGCGCAGCAAACCGTGGCTCGCAAATCTCGGCGTACTCTCGGCCGGTCTCGCTGTAGTCTCGGCGTTCGGTCTCGTGCTTCACGCTGGCATTCCCTTCATTGATATCGTCGCCTCGAGTCCCTTTCTTGTTCTTGGTAAGTCTTTATTTCATCGGTTTAACAATACTATTTAGTATTTCACAAAAAAAGCGATATCCTGATGACTGTTTATTCATGATTTTTTTAATGGTTTATGTTTTCAATTTAGAATCTGATATTGGTAATGAACAAATATTCTCTCTGGTAAACACTGAACATTTAGGTCTTCTGCCATGAAAATCCCTCTGAAATTAGTTTCAGAGCGCTGGCTTCTAATGATCAAACCTTATCTCGAACTTTATGTTTACTCCTTCCGTACGCATGAAAACTCTTACTCTCATTTTTATGCTACATGCTAATTTCGGCGTCTCTATTAGCTTTTTTGGATTTTAAAATTTCAGTCGTAGCTGTATTAGCTGCCTCTTTGTAATGCGTGTTGTCTTGGTCATAGCTGTATTAGCTACCTCTTTGTAATGCGTGTTGTCTTGGTCATAGCTGTATTAGCTACCTCTTTGTAATGCGTGTTGTCTTGGTCATAGCTGTATTAGCTGCCTCTTTGAAATGCGTGTTGTCTTGGTCATAGATGTATTAGCTACCTCTTTGTAATGCGTGTTGTCTTGGTCATAGATGTATTAGCTGCCTCTTTGTAATGCGTGTTGTCTTGGTCATAGATGTATTAGCTGCCTCTTTGTAATGCGTGTTGTCTTGGTCATAGATGTATTAGCTGCCTCTTTGTAATGCGTGTTGTCTTGGTCATAGATGTATTAGCTGCCTCTTTGTAATGCGTGTTGTCTTGGTCATAGATGTATTAGCTGCCTCTTTGTAATGCGTGTTGTCTTGGTCATAGATGTATTAGCTGCCTCTTTGTAATGCGTGTTGTCTTGGTCATAGATGTATTAGCTGCCTCTTTGTAATGCGTGTTGTCTTGGTCATAGATGTATTAGCTGCCTCTTTGTAATGCGTGTTGTCTTGGTCATAGATGTATTAGCTGCCTCTTTGTAATGCGTGTTGTCTTGGTCATAGATGTATTAGCTGCCTCTTTGTAATGCGTGTTGTCTTGGTCATAGATGTATTAGCTGCCTCTTTGTAATGCGTGTTGTCTTGGTCATAGATGTATTAGCTGCCTCTTTGTAATGCGTGTTGTCTTGGTCATAGATGTATTAGCTGCCTCTTTGTAATGCGTGTTGTCTTGGTCATAGCTGTATTAGCTGTCTCTTTGTAATGCGTGTTGTCTTGGTCATATCCAGTGCGCCTACATACCTTCCGCATAATTTGTTTGTATGTAAATTTTCTAATAGCTTCTTTTGACACCGTTTCCCTTATTTTTTTTAACAAAACGGTCAATTATGTTCTCAATTTTATATTTTAAAATGTTCCAACATTCTTTTGGTCTTTTATAATCCAATATGCCATTCCAGTGTATCTTTGCTAAGCATTTTCTAATATCTTTATAGTTCCATTTGTTGAAGATTCTCCTGTAGTGCTTTTCATTTTTTTTTTATTTTGATGTTAAAATGCATTTGACTTTGATTATGATCACTGCTACCCAATGAATCTTTCATTCTAGCATTGTCCACAAATTTATTTTGTGTGAAAAAATTCTATGTAATGCACATTATCTCTCCCCTGATTGGTTATTGCATGTGTTGAATAAGGAAACTATCTTGAATTAAAAATATAATTGTTCTCACCCTCTCTAGAGTACAGGGTTGAGAACCAGACATGCCTAGTTTAATGCAGGGTAAATTTGCCTTGTTTGCTTTCACTACATTCGTTTCACTGCCATATTTTGGAACGATATGCTTCTACCTCGCAGGAATTGGTGTTGACGACATGTTTGTTATGCTGGCGGCATGGCGTCAGACTGACTTCCGGTTGACAGTTGAAGAGCGCATGGGCAAGGCGTTCTCGGAAGCGGCTTTGTCAATCACCATCACAAGCGTTACGGATGCTCTGTCGATTGGCATCGGCGCAATCACGAAGTTCCGGTCGGTGCGCATATTCTGCACATACACGGTGATCGCAGTCTTGTTTGACTACTTCTACCAGATCACCTTCTTCGGGGCCTGCATGGTGTTGATGGGAAGACGAGAGGCACGTAATTTGCATCCATGCACGTGCATGAAGGCCGTGCCCAAGTCACAAGCAGGTATATATATATAGCAGGTAGACATTGGAGGGCATAATGGNCAGGGAGATTGTATTTAAGTCAACAGGAGGTGGAAATTGGGATGTCATGACAAAATGACAAGCATACATACATATAACATAGTGCCAGGTCTAAAATTCAAGAAGGTATAGGTATACACCATCAAAATCGTCTCCCAAAGTATCAAGTCTCAAGCAGGGATACAGCAAGGAAGTAATTTCCAAGTCACAAGTAGGACACCGGATGACAGCATCAATAATCCTTAGATTAAAAATAAAGAAGTGTTTTCCTAAACTATCGTGACGAATATGAAATTGCTCGTGCTGTGGAAGTTTAAAATGCCAGTTTAGTCAATGGAAACATTCAGGTCGGCTACTAATAATGGAATAATTGTAATGGCTTCTAGCGTCCACGTTTATTTTCTTGCAGGACACCGCAACGCCATCTTCCGGCTTTTCTGCACAGGCGGCTACTCAGAGGAGGAAACGACGAACAGTAAAAAGCCATGGCCTTCTTCAGGGACTCGTGGGGAGGATTGCTGTCAACTCGTCCCTTCAAGATATTTCTCCTACACGTCTATCTGGCGTACTTAGCGGTTGCTATATGGGGTTGTGTGAACGTCAGCCAGGGTATTACCTTAGATAGATTGGCAGGCGATGGTTCCTACGTCGCTGACTACTACGACCAAGACATCAAGTACTTCCGTGAGTACGGACCTGTCGTCAGCGTCGTTATTCACAAGGAGATTGACTCATGGAACAAAACCGAACGAGATGAAATCGACGATCTCCTAAAACAATTCGAAGCTTCAGAATATTTCCACGGCAAAGACGTCACCTCGGCGTGGACTCGCGATTTCACGGCATTCGTCGGAGGCAATTTTGTAGACTCTAGCAATTTCTCTTTCGCGCTGAATAACTTTTTGTTAAGCTACCCACATCACAAAATTTATACTGTGAGGGACTCCTCCGGAAAAGTGGAATACTCACGATTGTTCGTGTATTCCAATGACATGGTCACGTCAGTTCGTGAAGGCTCAATGATGTCGACTGCTCGTGAAATCGCCGACAGCCACCTAAATCTGAATGTGACGGTGTTTCACCCCGCGTTCATATTCTACGACCAGTACCTCGAAGTTTGGCCAAATACGCGACAGAATCTGCTTATTGCGACGGCGGCCATGTTTGTTGTATCGTTGTTTCTCATACCACATCCAGTGTGCAGTTTGTGGGTGACATTCAGCATCGTGTCCATCTGTACAGGGGTCATAGGTTACATGACGTGGTGGGGCGTTAACCTCGACACGATATCCATGATCAACATTATCATATGCATCGGCTTCTGTGTCGACTTCTCGGCACATATTACCTACGCCTATGTGTCGGCAGAGGGCGACACTGGCAACGAGCGCATGCGCAATGCCCTTCACGCTATAGGGTACCCCATAGCGCAGGGGGCGTTATCTACAATCCTCGGGGTGTTTGCGTTAGCTTTCTCCGCCTCTTACATATTTCGTACCTTCTTCAAGACGATGTTCTTGGTCATATCCCTGGTCGCCTTTCATGGGTTGCTTATTATCCCCGCGCTGTTATCGATAATGGGGCCGCCGAAGATAAAGAAGAAGCGACATTCTGTGTATCCCGAGGTCCCGCCCAAACTTCCCTCGGTGGTGGGCGGTGTGGACGGCTGGAACCATCGTGACATGGGACGCATGGAACCTGATCGAGGTTTCGGTGCGCCACTAAGATACGCCAACGATTTCCAACCAACAAGTCCAGTACGCCCGCGTAGAGACGGCAGTCCGGCGAGATACTGCAGAATCCAGAATAATCCTCGAAACGATGACCGTGGAATTGGAAACGGCCTCGCTCCAATGCCCTACCAAGATGGCGAGCTACCCCCGCGTTATGAGGAGTCCGGGTACCAAGAAGGCTGGCCAAGGGAAAACAAATACGTGGCGTCGTTGAACGGCAGAGGTCGTCCACAAGACAGATACGTTGGACCACACGAGTACGTGCCACCGGTGAACAACATAGGTCGACCACGAGACAACTACACCGGACCTCACGACTATAGGCCGCCGATGGCCAATATGGGTGGACCACGGGACATATATGACGGACCTGACTACAGGCCGCCGATGACCAATATGGGTGGACCACGGGACAACTATGACGGGCGTCACGACTACAGGCCGCCGATGACCAATATGAGTGGACCACGGGACAACTATGACGAGCGTCACGACTACAGGCCGCCGATGACCAATATGAGTGGACCACCGGACAACTATGACGGACCTCACGACTACAGGCAATCGATGATCAATGTGGGTGGTCCACGAGCCAACTATAGGGGACCTCGCGAGTACTGGCCACGAATGAGCGAAATGGGTTCTCCTCGATATCGTCCAGGCTCGCCTGGAGGACATCAGATGGCGAATAGCTGGAGCCGATATTGATGAACTTGCCTTCTCCAAAGACGACATTTTCATCATTGAATCAGGGCAAATTAATTCCGGACTGCATAATAAATATCGATAATGACTATAATTGAACTATGGTAGTAGAATATCGATGTCACGTGTATATATCTTCAATATCAATGTAAGTTATCGCGTTACCTCTACGTGTTGGCAGCAGTCTATAAATATAAAAATAGTTGATATGTTGATGGTGACTGAATTGCCGTGGGCCTGTAGTTCTTACCCTATTCATGGCATACACGGGTAGATAAACTCATCTGCTAGATTATACCGATGAAACATGATATATTATATTTTTCTACTAATATATCGGTTTTTTTAGAGGTTGCCAACATTTTATCGTGTTTGTTGTGGCCGTTAAAATTGTTGACGAGCAATATCTTCCAACACTTGGTGTCACCGGAATCGCCACGCTGCGTGGCGGAGGGACATGTGGCTCCCCGTAGTGAGTGTTCAGCCGCCTCAACGGAACTTCGTGTACAACACGCAGGGCTTGTTGATACGAGCCGTATATGGGAGTATCACTAACTAGCAAACAGTAAACATTGTATATGGTCGTTATTTGTGTGATAGAAAGTGGCACAAGTTTTTGATATGTAGCTCACTACACTATTACTTAAGCAGAATTGGGTGGCATTAACGTATTATGTATGTATGTATGTATGTATGTATGTATGTATGTATGTATGTATGTATGTATGTATGTATGTATGTACGTATGTATGTATGTATGTATTATGTACGTATTATGTATGCATGTATGTATGTATGTATTATGTACGTATTATGTATGCATGTATGTATGTACGTATGTATGTATGTATATATGTATGTATGTACGTATGTATGTATGTATGTATGTATGTATGTATGTATGTATGTATGTATGTATGTATGCATGCATGTATGTATGTATGTATGTACAATTGGATGTGTATGCAATCTTATTAATGTATGCATGCATTTATATCGGTACATGTATGCATGTAAACATGTATGTACATAAAATACAAATATATATGTACGTATGTATGAATGTATGTATGCATGTATATATGTATATTTGTATGTATGTATGTATGTATGTATGTATGTATGTATGTATGTATGTATGTATGTATGTATGTATGTATGTATGTATGTACAAATGTATGTGTATGCAATCTTATTAATGTATGCATGCATGCATGTACATGCGTGCATGCATGCATGCATGTATGTATATAATTATGTATTTACGTATATGAATATATAATGGTATCGTTAGAAAAAATATAATAAATTTGTTGAACTGTTTGCTATGATATAAAGTACTTCACATTTACTCAAGTCACCTTTCTGCATAATTCAAATGTCGTTTTATATGCGTTGTGCTGTATTTTGTTTGACTTGAATAAAACAATGAACCGACTGATTCATCGAGTTGCGTAATCATTAGAATGCCTAAGTCACACCAGTCAACTATCGCGCATTAACCGTAAAACTCACGGTTTTGCGTTAATTGTCATGGTCTCACGGCAAAGGTATGATATTCCCTTCTTTGCGTAAATCAGACACATAATCTACTTGTATATGTTGCAAGCGAAGGCCTCGGTTAATGTTACCTGTAGTGCCCGCCTTCTACCGAATAACACATTAAACGCGGTCAGTGATTCTGTAGAATCACAGCATTTTGTTATGGCAGTAACATTTCGACAAACAACTTTCAAAACTAATGGCGCCTACTTGCCGGCATTGTCATTTGACAGAATAAGCTTGTTGCTACAACGTTATTGTATTAATGTCATTAGCTTTATTGCAGCAAACTATAAAGGTCAAAACACCTGTTTTTATCGTGTCAGTACACGTACATTGTGTACATGTTGAAGCACATCTACCTATCAGACTATGTGCTGTCACCATAGCGACAAGTCGCGGACGGACGGTCGCACAAACCACGCACGCCCTCTCGCTCGAACGCACGGATGCTCGCACACAATATAACTGTTCCGTCAACCTACCTACGGCGTAGACCAGACCAGTGGCGTACCCTGGTGATATAGAACTCGAACCGTTTGGAGAATATGCATATGTTGCCGTGCTTCCGTTGTCGTTGTCTTCATCGTTGATATAAGACTTTCCCGGAAAGCGTAACTACCCATCACTCCCTTTTCCGGTAATTCAATTCACCGTTATTCCCAGCACACGGATACTATTTGCAAGAACCCGTCCTTGACCGCTTTTCCCGGCCGCCATTTCCATCGGCCGCCCTTTTCCCCAGCGTCGGTATTTTCCAGCATGCCTACCATCCGCAGCCAACCCATTCCCATCGGTTTCCTTCCCAATAGCTATCCCTCCAGCCGTCATCGACATACAAATGCACAGTTTTTTTTTATCAGAAATTCTGAAGAATGGGAAGTTGTTCTACTTGCGGCTGTTTCAGAATATCTGTATTTCATATTAACAGTTGAACAAATTACTTCAAAAACATCAGCTGCATTTATTTATAATTTATGCCGTTTTGACGACGGTGATGCGTGTGAATTGGTGGGACTAGCCAAACAGCTACACATAGTTTCAGCACTTGTTCATGTCTGTCTAATTAATTTTATTAATTTTAATATATATATATATATTAATTAAATAAATTAATGTTGACCAATGATATGTACAGCAGTGCCCTAAAGTGCACGGAATTCTAATACGACTTGGCTCGAGACATGACTACTCTTTCATTTTCCACTTGAGTATATTTCTCCGGTTATCAACATTTTCAAATGCAATTTTGCATCTAAAAGACCGTATCTTGGTTAGTGTTTTACATTTTTATTTGGCAACAGTTGAACGGTAAGAATTTGTTTCATCCTGAAACGATTACTTGAGTTTAATAATTAATTTGTGGCAATAAATATGTAAACATATTTGGTCAACACTTTTTTAGAAATCCCACTAGCGTCTCTCAGTAAATCAACAGTACGCCTTCTAGTGGGTCTCACATATACAATTATATAGAAGCATGTTAATTATTACCAGGCATTTTAACAAACGCGTCTCAAATGCAAATATTTTAATTTAATAAAATGCAAATGTATATGTAAATCCTATTTTCCAGAATCGCATTAAAATGGAAATGCAAGTGTTTTCTGGTCGATGTCAAAACACTAAATGCAAATGTTTTGTTTGTGCAGTTGTAAAGGTAATTGTATATATTTCAAATGTTTTGGTTGCATATTACATTTGTGCTGTATTTGGAAAACAAATACAGAACAATCACAATGACATTTAAGGAAGTTCGTTGCCTTTCAGAATATTGTGAAATGCTCCAAGGACCTTTCGGGACCACCACGGGACCACCAAGGAACCACCACGGGACCACCAAGGGACCTTCTTCAGCGTTAGAATAAACTGTTATCAGGTGTCCTGTGACATGGTTGTTGCTTGTCACATGACAGCAGTTCAATGAAGATCACGGGAATGTTGTAACCTCCGTCTTGGTTGTAACTGGCTGCCTCTCCTTAATATCAATAGCGTTGCTTATCTTAAATTTGCTATCACTGTCGCAACTCTGGAGGTGATGTAGTGACCGTATTTGAACTGATGTTCCCCAAACCGTGAGGTGGTCCTGTGTTTATGTGAGCCTGGACTCTGGTGACCTGCTGGTTTCGCGCAACGTTGTTGTTGTTGTTGACAATAGGCACACTAGCAATCTTCATGGACCTACGAATCGAATGACCAAGGCGACGGGTGTTCGAAGAAATCGTTATCGTAAACATGTAGTGATTTAATTGTGCATTTCGCCTTTCCATTGTGTGTACTACTATGTTCATCAGTGTAGTACGCTCTGCTTCCACTTGCGTAACACAAAGACAATGTAAAATGCATTGTATGAGTGCTGCTGACCTCATCAACATGACGCTGAGTGTGTCCTTGTTTTGAAAATAATATTACATTCCAATCAATTAGTGCAGACATATTTGAGATATTTAGTTACAGCACCAATTACAAGCAGCTATATAAAATGTTATTCGACAGTAACGATGAGACTTCCAGGATTGATAAACCTTAAACCGTACCATAAGCCTTGTGACGAAGAGTACCCGTGCCCACCTCTGTGGTAAGTTTGTCCAGGGATCGAATGCTAGTGTTGACCGTCTGCGGTAATAGTACGCTTGATAACTTAGCAACTCGCCGTTTGTTATAACATCGCCGTGTGTTATGACATCGCCGTGTGTTATGACATCTCCGTGTGTTATGACATCGCCGTGTGTTATGACATCTCCGTATGTTATGACATCGCCGTGTGTTCAGACATCCGGACCTTGTCGACCACAAGTTGACACATATCTCAGGAGGGCGGGTTATAAGTAGATGAACATTGTTGGACTCTCGAAAAGCCAATGGCTTCCTTGTCCACTTGCCATCTGGGCCTTTGGCTTGGATGGCACATCTTGTTAAAGTATGTGTCATAATTCGGGATGTTATAGGACACTTGTAGGTCTGTTACGTGTACATATGTAACAGTTGTGTTGAAAAATAATTATTGGTTTTGTATCAGTGATATTTAAAAGAAAATTGTTTATGTATTTTCCACAATTGTTTTACATAAAAATATATGGTTATTATTTTCAATAATATGCATGAATAAGGTGTATACATTAATCTAATATTTTAATCATGTGTATTAGTATGTGGGTCTGTAGCAGCAGGCAGCAAAGTACGGATGTCGTAATAAACATTATTGTTTTCAATTCAGTTGGGTCAAAACAATGCAGGTAAAACAAATGGTTGAAGTGGTGTTCACAGTAGCTTAGGCATAAGTACTGCATAATATTAGCTACCCAAAATAATAAAGATATTGGAGTTTGATGACAGATTTATCTTGTTGGTTTTGTATGTATAACTTGTCCAAAAAACTTTGCCCCTCCGACGGTGCGAGCAAGTGAATGTCTCCGAAGGGAAGGATAACACCAAAACTGTCAACGCCATCCCCAGTGGGTTTCAGTGCAGTATGTCGCTATGTTTGAGCTACCTCCAACCCAATCCATGCGCGGTACAAACATACTAAAAGGCAGACAATTACACAAGTGACTACAATGTGACAATGATGTGTTACAGGGTGCTTATTACAACAAAGCATATGTGACAATGTGTCCACCTTTAAGCATTATAAAGAGTAAATACTGAATCACAAAAGATTTGTAACTCTCAGTCCAGACAGGAGTCGCACTGTTGCAGCCTTCTTTGTTTCCGTTGGAAACTTATCGAGCAAATAAATGAACAACTTATCCAGATCAACTTGAATGAACAACTTATCCATGTCAGTACCTGACCGACTCACCAACAACCCAGTATTGGAACAACTATATGCTCAATATAATTTCCAACCACCAAACACGTTTTTGCTTGATGTGTGGCAGTTTTTAAGCAGGACATGGGGAAGGCTCTTGTCATGTGATCGTGGCCGCAGTGAAATAAAACATCAGTCTAGTCATTACGACAGACGCAGATCTCGACATTCATAGTGCCAATGACTGTTTTTTTAACATGCCAAGCAAGTGGTCCGTATATGTGGTGACTGCGGAGTAATCATACGAAGAAGTTGGTGTTTGTCGCCCACACCCATTGAGACCCAGTACACATACCTATATGCCAAACAAATCCACAAGAAAAAAACAACATGCATATTTGACGACATTCTTTAAGCTATTCTGTAAGCTATTCTGTAAGTTATGCTGTAAGAATTTCTGCAAGCAATAGTGCTTCTCAGATAGAAATTAAGAAAGATATAGCGAATTAGGTTTGGTCTATTTTGTGTAAGGTGTAAAAAGTTGTAGTGCAGGAAACATGCTAACATTAGGAGCTGTGAATTAGTTATGAAAACAAGAATGTCCGTATCTCTTTCCATTGTTTTACCAAAGGGTGTAGTATTGGTGGCATTAAATAAGCATTAAAATATTGATTATGTATGTTGTCAATTGTTACGAAAGGTGGCGGGTGTCGTAATGAACATCATCAAAAAGTGTTAAAGCAAATCTGATTTTCCAGCGGATGCCACAAAAAATGGTGTTCACAATATCTCAGTATATGCGCTACATTACGTTACCTAACTGAAAATAATACAGAGATTGGAGTTGATAAAACTTTTAATTTTTCGGTATGATGAGTCCACATTGCCAAAACAAAACTGGTGCCCGCATCACAATAACATATTAATTGTGTCTCTACGTGGCTGACTTCCGTCTCGGGAGACAATGTCTTCTTTTGGCCCGAGTTGTAGCGCCGAAGGCCCCGTAGCATAGCTACTGTAAGGTAGTTTTCAGTGTCGGTGTCATGGCTGACTTCTCTCTCGGGAGACAATGTCTTCTTCTGACGCGTTGCTGTGACGCCGAAGGTAAGATAGTTTCAGTGTCGATGTCATAGTCCGCCAACGTGGCCGATCCATGGCAGCGGTCCGTGTTTCAGGAGGGATATCAAAATATTTCTGATCACATTTCATAATATCCTTGTAGCGAAAGATGTGTTCTGCCGTATCGCCAATCTGAAAATAGCGACACATTGTTATTAAATTTGTGAAAACGTCAACAACGTAGGTGTCGTCACATAGTGACACGTATCCTATGCTGATTCGATACGACTTAAACTAAACATTTAAGTTGCGGTACATTTAAATTGTTTAAAGATATGGAGAAGACGAACACGCACAACTGTGATTATAAGAAAGATGACACAGCGACCAGGACAATGAGGCACAGTTTAGAAATACGGCGGAGAAGTGAGAGTGAAATATGGGTGATAATGCGGAAGGTAATTGACATGGACAACAAAAAGGTATGAGATTGCAGGATGATAATGTGTTAATACAGGAACACACGCGTACGTGGTGGAAATGTATATGTATACAAATTAAATTGACAAATATCTCAGAAGGGCGGGACACACATAGATGATAACTTGTTGCATTCTCAATAAGCCAATGGCTTCCTTGTCCACTTGCCATCTTGGTGTTTTGGCTTGGGTGGCAATCTTGATAAATATTGTCAAATGTTGTTAAATCTAGTTAAATATTGTTTCATCTTTTTAAATATTGTTAAATATTGTCACCAAATCAAACATTAAGTATGACAACGACGAAAGCGACATACAAAGGCGAAGAAAACACACCACTTAATACATTATACTTACGGTGACAACGGCAGAGGCGGAAGTGACGTCTACGATCTACGCAGACATCGGATAAATCGTATTTTCTCCACCTGAAAGCAAGATCTCATTAACTAAGTCCGGCAACGATGTGGTATATTTTGATGATGCTATGCTTGGAATGCGCAATGCAAATTGTTCGCCACTTGTGTGCGTCATTTCGCCTGATACTAGCGTCATATATAGTGCACACGGTTCTAGGATATTACCCCCCGGACATTATTCTCGGACAAAATCCCCCAAGGAGTGATGCATACATTATCCCTCCTGACATTACTCCTGCCATGTAAATGCGTTAAATGAACACTGAAACACATTAGAATAGCGTGTGTGCTTATTACCGGGAAAAAAACACCCAAAGAAACCCTACCAATAATTGAAACACAAACAGGAACCCCTAACCCCTAAAAGAAAACCTAAGTTTAATAAATGTATATTGTAAACCTAATCTTAAAACCTCAAAACACGCATACTAACTCTAAGCCATTCTGTACATTCCTTGTACTAAACCGATACAGTAAAAACAAAATTGGTAACACTAAACCGTAAAGAAAAAAATATATACGAATGGATTGTCATTACTGTTCCCAATGAGAGAATTTGCAACATCAGTGTCGGACCTCTTGACATCCGAATTTAGGGACGTCATGAATCGATATTTTTTTCTATTGAAGAAGAAATTGGTGTCTAAACATTTGGAGGTGATGCTACTAAACCAGACCATCTAATCCCCGGCATAGCTACGCCTTGTATTCATGCCTAGAGAAAGTATCCCTGTTTTTCAAATAATATTTACTTCCCAGCATACACTGCACAAACATTACACATATAATGCCAAAACCACTGTTGTGCTCAAATATATTGCATACCTATTTGTTGTTCAGTACGTTTCACTAAACAATGGACACTGCCAAATTTGATCTACTTTTATTATATTGTATTGTTTTCAGTTCCAACAGGTCCGAAGACCCAGTAACTGATAACAAAATATAACAACAATACGAATAAATAATAAAAACAGTAAGACAATAGATATATACAAAGATCGCAAAGCTTGTACATAGGTAAATGTTGTGCAAACATGCTTAATAAAACCACACATCTTAAAAGCTTTAGAGACATTACGACTAATATGATCTTTAAAATCCAAATTACAATTCAATGTGACTCCGAAATCTTTCACAGCGGTGACCCTGGGTAGAGACTGGCTTAAGATGGCGTAGTCGAAAGATAAGTATTTCTCTTTTTTAGTGAAAGTCATTATGCAGCATTTGTCTGCATTAAGTTTGAGGTGCCATGTCTCACACCAGAGGCACACACTGTCCAGATGTCCGCGCATGCTCGTTGCGCGAACTCCAGTTATTCCACAAGTCATATATTTACGTGACACCGGAATCGAAAAGAGACTACTTACCCTTTTCAATAAGTACTTTATTCGCAGAACTCTTAAGTCGAACACGCAATCGTCGTAATCGCTCTTAACGCTTCGTCTGCCGTACGCGCCACCACTGCCCCAACCCAGACTTTGCGTCATCTGACCAGTGACCATGGCCGGACAACTGACCAGTACTAACAGACCGACGCTCACACACACGGACAGCAACATGGGCACTTTCATCTTCGACGTCAGATAGATCTGGGAATACAAAGATCAGCTGGTTAACACATGTAGGTCTACAATCCCGTGTTGGCTTTAAACACACATTTCTACACAAATTGTTGATGTGGGAGACAATCCTAGCTGAATAGTTGAATAAAAATACAAAATCGGCCAAGACTTTCTTCAAATCTAAATTCCAACGTCAGCCCGCGGCCGGACCTACTGTAGTAGCATCGCCAACAGAGTGATGACAGCTTAGTTAAGACTAAGAGGTCGTTAGCCCAGGACCCGCTTTCCCGTTATTGCAACGGTTTTTAAATAACTGGGTCAATACGGTCAATTTGATTTAGATCGGGTCAATCTATTCGTACGAGTGTCAAGACTCGTTAGACTTTAAATTTGGGGATTGGCTATTGGTTGGTATTGGAAATATGTAATGGTATCGTTTCGTCATCGATGTTGACGACTACAAAAACACATCTCGGACATATATTTGGCCACTCCCAATTAACCCTTTACATGTGTAAAGGGTTTTTGATTTGCATAACGGGTAACAAAATATGATAACTGGTCAATTGGAAAAGTCCTATGGCCAAGGGCCTATCCTAAAGAGAATAAAAGCAGCGATTTCTTGAAATCATACTATATTACATCTTGCAGCATATTTCCATTTCAACAACACCAAACAATTCATTAGAATTCAATTAATTAATAATTCCAAATAATAATCTGTTCTACCGGCGTGCCTTGATTATGCATGTTTTCCCGCGCTTATCGGCAAGCTTCGACGTGACGTCACTGATGATAAGGAAGTGCTACGAGACTGGGACTTCCGATTCATTCACCGTACTGTTGACAGCGATAGCGGTTGTTTAGAAGCGAACGTCAGAATTTTTTTATTATGCGGCATTCGATTGTAATGCAAACAGTAGTAAGAATATTGTAACATGTAGTTGGTTTAAGTTCTCTACGGAGCCAACTTTGTTTAAAAAAGCAAACTTTACGACGACGGAGCACAGCCGGCTTTGCTCGCTTCGAGAAAACTTGTTTCGACCGCGATCCGGACCAGAGAAGGTGACAGCACTGGATTAGCCTGGTGCTAAAATCTCTGAAAGAGGATGATGTGCCAACATTATTCCCAGTAGAGTTGATGCCACCAATCCGTAGAACACAGGCACCGACACGGGCGTCGAGCCGTCGACGACTACGAACTACGATCGAAACGAGCTGTCAGCGATACAGGTGATGTCGGCTCACGGTGAATTCGGACATTCTTTGGAGAGTTCGACCCGCAACTCTGGTAACTTCGGCCTCAGAGCACAACGGGCATAGTGATGCCGGCCGGAACGATTGTTTAGCAAACAGATGAAGCTTAATGTGTGTCTTACTGTGAATAAAGCGTAATATTTATTCTTTGATTTGTTAACTGATTTAGTTCCACATTAACCCGAAATTATTCCTTTGTAACCGCTTTTATCGCTTTCGCTTCCTTTGGCATAAAATACGGCGCGATATTTTTTCCATTTTAACACGCAGTCAGCGAGAGGATCATTAGAACTTATACAATTCGTTGTATCCTTAAAATTCATATAATATATTACACCAACAATTATAATATTATTTACAGTTGAATAACTTAAATAAATTTAATTATAATTATCAAAACGTCTTGTTTCTATATTTAAGATTTTCTTGCGTTTCACCTCTCCAGGGGAAATTCTCCCCACATTTGTTTTTATTAAATCAAATACAAAGCAATGACAGCGATAAACGATTATCGTATTGTGAATACAACGGAGCCACCTGCATTTGGTCTTTTGTCTATACAGGGTTTTTCGTCAGATCATTTTGAATGTGAAGCGTGGTCTTTTATTCATACCTGCTCACTGTATTAAACAGGCAAAGCATTGTACGTCAATAGTATCTAGTTAAACTTAGCATCCCTTTGATTACAAATACATGAATAACAAACCCTTAACGTGAAGGTTGATCCATTACTAGCTAGAACTGAGTAGATCATGCGTTTCATTTCAGTCACCGAATTCACCAAGCCGAAATAACATCGGCTGAATTCACCTCTCATTCACGCCATTATAAAGTGACCGGATTCATGCACTTGGTCGTTGGGCCGAATTCACCGAGTGCCGAAATCACCACCACCCGTCAGCGCTGCTCATACTATTGCGATGTTTACTTCCTGAACTAATCACGAAAACGACCACTTAGAGCCGCCAAGCTTCTCCTCATATATTTACCATAAATATACACACGTCACTTGGTCAAACATTACTCTTACGTCCTTGTAACGATAACAGATTACAAAAATAACAGCTAGCTATGACTTCTACGCCTAGCTCAGCNGCCTTTGGCTTGGATGGCAAATCTTGTTAAATCTTGTTAAACGATAACAGATTACAAAAATAACAGCTAGCTATGACTTCTACGCCTAGCTCAGCGAAGAGATGGCAATTTTTTTTTCTTTATATAGAAGTAAGAGTAATGTTTGATTACGTCATATTTGTATGCATATGGTAGATATACGAGGAGAACATTGGCAGCTCTATGTAGTGGTTTTCGTGGTTCGGTCAGTAATTAAATAAAATCGCAGTGAAAGGCTACTGTCGTCGCTAAATTGCTCCGAAAAAGCCGAATTCGACGATGATTATGCGGTATAATTTGCCTTTAGCAGTTCGAAATCGTTTCATTATACGTTTTATTCTGGACAATTTACCACGCCATCATTCGTCGTAGTAAAGCGAGTGAAACGATGTTGAAGTATTGTATCTAATTATGATAGAGCTAGCGTATGTTTGAATGAGGTTATGTTAACGTTTTCCTCCTAGATGGCTCGCACCTCGGACGCGACCCCACGAATGAAACGTACGCCTTTATTTTTCGTAATACCCCGTATATCAAGGGTTCTTAGTGGTTTTTATGGTAAATCAACTTCCAACAATCGCGGAAAACACGCGCGCGAGCTGGTGAATATTTATGTACGTAAACCGTTTGAGAGTAAGTAGCGCCATGTGGGCGGTTCATATTAATTATAGTAGACAGCACGTACCCACGTATTGGCCCGAGGTCATAGACCGAGGGCCAATACAAAATAAAAATATATTCTACTATTCTACAACCAACACAAGTATCCATGGGTCTAAATTCACGCGACCTTCAACATTTTGAACATGCAACGAGTATTGGTTTCACAAGGAATTCCACCATGTGGTCTGTAATTAATGTTTCGAGTAATTTACATAAAACTGATGTTAAACTCACTGGTCTGTAATTATCTGGCTTGTTCCTCGATCCCTTCTTAAATAGCGGCGTGATATTTGCTTCTTTCCATTCTGAAGGAACTATTCCTTCTTCTAGTGAAAGGTTAAACAATTTTGCAAGTGGTGTACTAATATGCTCAAAATTTTCCTTAAGCAGTTTTGGTGGTATCCCATCAACTCCAGGTGATTTATTATTTTTCATCTTCTTAATTTTCTGTGCTATCATTTCAGGAGATACAAATAATTGCCCTAAATAAATTGATTTATCGTCCTCAAATTTAGTAAATGGAACTGGAAGTGAGCTGATATCTTCCAGTTCCACACTTACGCTATACAAATTGCACAAAGCGACGCCTCCACGCCGCCGATATCAACAAGAAGCACTGGGAGGAGATGGCGCACGATCGCAGTGCCTGGCGTACGGCTGTCAAAAAAAGGAGCCGCAAAAGCCGAAACCAAAAGAGCGACCGATGCCGAAATCAAACGACAACGCCGCCATGAACGTGCGCTCGCGCTTGCACATCGAACAAATCAGCAGCCAGAGTTCGCATGTCGATACTACGGAATGAAATTGGCGGCTCGTATTGGCCAACTATCCCATGAAAGAGTTTGTGCGAACAAACTTTGAACGATTTGCGACGTTAATGTCATATTCGAAACCGAGAAGACCGCCGATGATGATGAAGGCTTTGTGTTGACGCGCCTCCAAGTTCTGCTTCAAACTCGAATCACCGCATACATCTTCGTCAGAGGAACTAAAGCTGAACGCAATCGAAGTAGGGACCGAGTCCGACCGAAATCAACAGTGACTGCCTTAATAACATCGATTTTGGGATTCACGATAGAGGAGGCAGGTCAATCGGCCCAAAACTGAACAAGGTGGCAGAGATGATGTGACTGGCCGCGGCTGTTCGGCCGGACTCAGTGATATGCTCTAGGGGAAGCCATAGTATAAAAAAATCGTTGGTGTCGTCAGGAATCGGCAATAATATGGTTTTCATGACTCTAGAACCCGTTTTACGTTACGTTTTTTACGTTATGACAGGTTGAGTAGTATTTTTAACGTGATATGCATTGTAGTGCCCTGCACGGGCCTATGATTTGAGCCCAAGCCCGGCCCGCAATTAGCAGTTAGAACCCAGGCCCAGCCCAGGCCCGCAAAAATTCGTCAAGCCCAGCCCGGGCCAGGCCCGCAAACTAGAATTTAGGCCCAGGCCCAATCCAGACAGTTAATGTTTGGCCCAGGCCCGGCCTGGCCCGCACGTTTCAGGCCCAGGCCCGGCCCATACCCGCGGGCCAAAGAGGGTAAGGCCGTGGCATGCAAACCTCCGGCGCGCTAAATTTTAAAAGATAAATCTATTATCTTATAATAAAAACGAAACACAGATAAACTGTAATACATACTATTGTTTTATTAGATAACATAAAAATGTAATTAGCTCAACTAAGTTAACTCAATTTAATTATTTAATGTTACCAGTAAGGGCAGTTATTTTTGTATTAATTGATATATCAAGTAAATGTCACCCACTGGCACTGACACCCAGTGGCATTTCTAGCAGGCCTGCATGCAAGTCACCAGCATGAGACAAATCAGGTTCAGACATATGTGAATTAGTACAAGTGTGAATGAATCCAGTACTGCGGAAATTGTAGTCACTAAGCAGTAGACACTAGTTAACACAATTGAAAAATACCAACTAGCAACTGGGGTAGGCACTGGGCAATGGGCAGTTGCCAGTGGGTAGGTCATTCAGGCAGGCAAGATTTGGAGGGAAGACAATAGAATGTCCACTGCCTCTGCAAACTTGCTGTTCGAACGAATATAGCTACATGTAATACTGTTTCGCGTGCTTACGCAGTTCCGTTTACCGTGCAACCCCGGTGTATTTGGTTGATATTGCGAGGACGTGCGCCTTTTCTCAGTCTGTGTGGAAAACCCAACTACCGTGTAGGTTGGAAATGGACAATTCTTCCAATTAATTTACATTCAAATAGCAGGAAAAAAATTGCCACTGTGCACACTAAATGAATACACAATGCCTGCCGCGCGCACAGCCAAAAGAAGTACATCAGGACAATATCAAGAAATGCACAAACACAAGCTGGTACGTGTTACCAATAAATGTACACTCAATGTTAGCAAACAGCTAAAAAGACAGGTTTCTCACCAACAAACCACTGTTGCTGTTATAATAGGTTCCAGCTACGAAGTACAAGGGGAAAAGATACGTCGCTGCATATTAATGTATCTGCATCAACGCTAACTTCGGCCACTATCAATTATATAATAGTAAGTAACCCACCTGCACCGTGTGACGCGGCTGATAGCCTATACTTGTTGATCAGTCACCAAGTCCTTTGCGTGTGTCGTGATTTCTCAAATTTCAGTTATGACTTCGTCACCAGGCACACCTCTATATAGTCGCTCTCTGGGCATTGTCACCACCGTCTCTGCTGTCAGATGTCACGTTCGGTGAACCATATGCGTACACATAGGCTGTTGATTGACATTTCCCGGACTCGTAATTAGTCACATGACCATGTAGGCGGCAGTATGTGTCACAGAGAAGCTTCTTCTGTAGTAGCACCGAGTCATGCTCGTAGTCTGAAACAGGAAATTGAGAGTATCGGTGTTTTTGTTTTTTGACAGGCTCGTTTGAGCCGTTTGTCTCAAAGAGCTACTGGGCTACACACGACGAGTTGGTCTTTATCTACGTCTAGACAACGTTCCTTCATATTCCGCATTTATCTGGCACAAAGACCTAGTCGATGTCGAATTGTGTTTACGTGTCAGTCATGACATCCACGAACGAGCATGGATGGATATTTCTGTGAATTTGTTTTAATATTGTTATCGTGACAGTCACTTACGAACTACCAAGTTATCCCGTCCGGGGGATGGGCATATTTGCTAGTTTTTGCGTTAATTTTCTAGATAATATGTCGCGCTTACGGAAAAACCTACTTTAAGCATTTGTGTGATGTGCAGGAAACCAGATTTATAGTCTTGTGAAGCCTGTCGTGGTTGAATCATGGCTGAGTGCAGTATCCAACTTGTTGCGTTGTGTTTTGCATTAATGTGCGAACTCACAGTACCGTGGCATCTTGAGCAATTAACTTAATATTAATAATGTACTTTGAGTACATTTCGCTGTGGTATCAATCGATCATCGACTGCACGCAGGATTTAATCACGCTACGTTGGGGCGTTTCGATAGATGACCATAACGGTATAAGTTGACTTCGGAGTATTTATAGCAAGAAAAACAAGATTGATTCGTTTAGGTGAGCACTTGGTACCAAATAACGTTGTTCAAAAATATGTACATTATAAGAATGTCGAATCTCCCTCATTGCGCGCTAGGTGCATACGGCTTACTTCATCCGATAAGGACAGGTTTTTAGCGAATTAATGCGCTTTCCCGAAATATAGCGTCATATAGACAAAGATAATGCGAACAACATTAATAGAGAGAATCCTTTCGTTGATGATACAGGCTCGATTACTCAGTACTCTAATAACACCGACGAATGTTAACAGTAACTAATCAAATGAAACAAAATCTTACTATAAGAAGAACGGAGATGCTAACGTATTCTGCGAAAAACAACATCCCGTTTTCGCGTGAATCAAGTTCTGACCTTTGCAATGCCAATGCCGAAAATGATGATTTCCCGTTGGAAAAGAGAGTGTAAATCAAGCGATCTTTTCTGGCTACTAAGTGGCGCGTTTGCGGCGGATGTAGCGATGTGACGTTGTCTGCCGAATCCAATTTAATTGACAAGAGACATGTTTGGCCAATAGCGCTACAAATATCGTGCACCAGCAAAGGCGGAAACTGGGAGGCACTCGCCTTAACAAGGCATTGTCGTTAGTTTCGCGACCGCTATCCAGAAACGTTCTACCTTAGCTGCGAGTCCCGCATCGCGGTATTTCGTTCGTGTTATTAAATATTTAGACAGGCTCCGAGAGACAACGACCTGACGAAAGCGAGCTAAACAGAATATCCCTTCTGAGGGAGCACACCTGTTTGTCACATCAACAGGATGTCCGGTTGGTGACTTTGGGAGGAAGGACAGTTGGTCACAATGAGAAAGTTTCACAGGAACAGTGTCTTTGGGACAAATAAATTATTTGTCCCAAAGGCACAACAAAACAAGGTATTCGGTACAGAATCCAGATAATATAATAAATTTGAGTCAACTGGAGAAGTGTTAAGAATACATTGTACAGTACGAAAATAAACGTTAATGTCACATATGGGACGGCACACTTCCACACTAACACTAAATATAATCACTGTCGTAGGAGCTACCCTATCCCTTAATTTCAACTGTTATTATTTAACATGTTTGTTGCGTAGACACAGCTTAAAAGGAATGCGCAAAACTTTCAGTTGTTACCCGAAAATCTGTTTTCTAACATAGAATTTATTAGTATTTATGACATATCGGTTGGCTAAAAAATATTATCTATACAAAACTTGTTAATGTCGTGATCTGTCACATCTGGATATTTTCTAAAATAGACGGAGGGACAGAGAGAGAGAGAGAGAGAGAGAGAGAGAGGCACACATATTTACTCCAATTAAAGACATACCAGTAAATATTCACCTTCGAAGGTGGAATATAAAATGTTTCACCGGATCATTTATTAATCTGTCAAATTCCCGTTTTATACAATAATAACTGTAACTGTACTACAGCAGTAAACAGGAAAACACAAAGTATAACTTTTTTATAGATTTATTTAGATGCTTTTTAGATGAAAAAAATAAGTATTTGGATATTTTAAATGCTCTTTCACAAGTCTCAATTACATGCAACCGGAATAAACTGCGTGATCAGGTTCCTTGGCATCAACCTGTCACGAACAACAAGACTTAACACAATTAAAGCAATTTATTTATTTAACACACTTAATTATACAAAGTGTCGCATTGGCCGACACGAGAAGCATCCGTCGATTAACAGAGACCTTCCAGCAATCTTCATGGATATGTTGTCATGTGACAACCACAAACGCGATCACACGAAACCGGAGAACGGTTCAGCTCAACGCTGAAGAAGTCACAGAGAAGGTATCTAAACCTATGTCGAGCATTAGTTAAAGACTATGAAAGGTAACTCAACGTTTTCAATAAAAATGTCACAAATTGTAATAACTTGCCTGCTGATAGTCGTAATATAGGTTGGCCTAATACAACAAAGATTTGAAAAAGATAACCTATGCGCTGAACTAGAAAAGTTGCGATTCCTAAACTACGATGTGGCTGACGAGGATTAAGGATCGAAGATGAAGCGCGCGTAGAACGAAATATAACTAGCAACGGCTACTTCACGGACGTCAAGTCAAGAGGATCTTTCCTAGTTCGATTTGTATTGTCAATCGTTAAATTGTCACAGTGATTCTAATTGTAGAAATCTTAAATTGCTTGAGATCCATAACCATCGCTTGGTGATCGTTTATTCGAAGCCTATTTTGTGCAGCGTAGTCGCGTCGTACTGTTCTCAAAACGGGCAAATACCACACATTGTTGTTAAGGAGCGAACATCAGAGAGACGTGTATCGATTACTTGATTGACCTGTCTGGCATGTAACGACGTAGACCGGTAATACTCGTGTTGACAATAATGATAATGGAAGAGGACAACTAACTGTCCTCTTGCTTGGAATCCACAGCAACAAGTCGATAATGAGGCCACTGGCTTAGTTCCTGCGAGACGACGTAGTCGTAGGCGGAGGAGAAGAGTTCAAATGTGTCATGTCTGACTCTCCCAATGGGGAATGCACTGTTGATGTTCCTGTATGTTCTTATTTCTGGCACGTTTGTGCAGCTTCAAATGGAAACTAAATACTCGAGTTGATTGGAAAGTTAAGTCTGTATGTTACAACGTTGTCTAAGAGCAACACGAAATTTGCAAGCTACGGTTGAGAACATCTCTGATGTTACTATTTCTGGTATTGTATTCATCTGTAATGTATACCAGCTTGTGTGGTACATTGTAATCAGTAGTTTATCAATGTACCAGGCTGTGCAGACACTGTCTATAACATTAATGTGTGCACGACGTCAATCCTTTTTTTTACTGTGAATGAATTGTATTGCCCATTACCAACCTACCAAGTAGTTGGGGTAATAGAGTATTCATGCAAACAGAGAAAGGGTTGCATGACCTTATTCACAATCAAAGAAAGCACAAATACACCGGGAGTTAACGGAGTGTCGATATGCAAAAGCACACAAAATAATATATAACGGAATAAAATAAATATCCGTATGTTTAAAGCAGTTGTTTGGTGCCAATGTTGCATGTGCGCAACCATCGACGCCTCGTTAATGGGCTAGTGATGACCGATGACATCCATCTTACTGAACTAGTACGCAATATGATCGAAAACCAACGATTATTCGTGGTACGGGATGATAAAAAGAGCCGATGGCGAAGACAAAGAAATGGATTATCGCAGGGAAGTTGGCTGGCGACAATGTTGTTCAACGTATACACAAACGACCAACATATCCACCTCGAAACTCGCAGCTTTATTTATGCTGACGACTTGTGCTTAACATCCGAGGGCAAAAACTTTCACAACACCGAAACGACACTCACATCAGCGCTGGGAACTACGAAAGGATATAACTACGCGTAAACCCATCCATGCCCCATGTGGGTTCGCCTCCCATCTGAGGAACGGAGACGCTAAGCGCGAATGAAATTTTACCAGGAGTTGCACCTCAAACACGTGTACCTAATGTGACTCGATTTAGCAACCCACGTCATTTGTGCTACATCACTTACCCTATTCCACATGTAGTAACTTATATCTGAGATTCATACGGCGCCTTGACAGCAATTATGTTTTCATCAATAGTTTGGGCGCTGTCTTAAACATCGATGCATGACACTTCACAAGACAAATGTCATTTAACCCCAGACCGCCCTACCCACAAGCAAACTTTTAATTAAATTGATACCAATGGCAAATATGCCAATTTCGTTTTCGTCAGGCAGTACGTCAGCCATCATAACCCAAAACTAACACCAGTCCCTCAAAATCACCACCTTCATGAACTATGATTGGAATAGAAACAGGGCCGTCCGAAGGAATTTTTCCATATATATATATATATATATATACATATATATATATACA